>JARUPZ010000017.1:7312758-7387189 GCA_031213475.1 Nereocystis luetkeana
TGTTCGCCATCCGCCTGCAAGGGATCAAGGGGGTGCCGGAGTCTTACTACCATGGTTAATTATTTTTCGTTGTTGTTGTTGTTGTTGTGGCTTCTTTTTTTTCTTCTTCTTTACTTTGTGGCATCTTCCGGAGAGGTTCTGCGTTCTTGTAGGGGCTGTCTGTGATTCTGCTGACTACGGATAGGTCGCCGACTTAGTTGTTTACTCGGCTAGGTATTACGGCTGGTTCCGTGGGGAAATAGTTCGGGGGGGGGGGTCTTGCGTGTTTGTGTCCCGACTGAAGCGTATGTGGGGCGGCTGGTCGCTTGTTTTTTTTTGTTGGTATTCTCTAAGATGACTTGCTTCGTCACCCTACTAGTATCTACCGTATAGTTGGCTTACGTCGCCACCCAACCAGCAAACTAGCGGGCTTACTTCGCCACCCAGCTAACAACTATCGTAGTTGGCTGAACTCACCGCTAGGATAACAACTGCTGTAGTTGGCTTACTTCTCTACCCCGCTAGCAACTAGTTGGCTTGCTTCGCCTCCCAGCTGGCAACTAGCTGTCTTATTTCGCCACCCCGCTAACTACTAGTTGGCCTGCTTCGTCACCCAGCTGACAACTAGTTGGCTCACTTCGCTTCCCAACTACTATTATTAGTATTCGTCAGGTCCAGCCCAGTCAATGCCTTACTCAAAGCCCTACTATTCTGTCCCCACATGACGTGAGTTTCTGGGCTTGCTTCACCGCCACCCCAACTAATAAATAGCCGTGAATCCCAGCCAAGGCGTGCCCTGTTTTAATCACAGCCCTGTGTTAGCCCCTTGACTAAACTTGCAAGATTGCGTCCCACGCTTATGGCAATTAGTTTGTCCGCAACAAGGTGAAGGCTGTTCGGAAGGAGTTAACAGCAGCCTTCGGTACCAATCGTGGTCGCAGGTGTCTCGAAAGGAATGGGCGGTCAATGGTCAAATAACTACTCTTAACCCTTTTAGCGCCGCAGTCCCATACGTGGGGACAAAGCAGTCAAACTATGAGTAGTTTGTCCCCAAAACGGGACTAGGGTCCTAAAAGGGTTAAGTCAAGCAATACATGAGTATCCCCCCCCCCCGGAGTTGGCTATTATTTGTACCACGCGCAGGGCCCCTCCGCTCGTTTTTTTATTGTTGGTAAAACGAACAGAGGCGTTTTTCCTTCTTTTATTGTCACTTTTGTTTTCCGGTCCAGCTCGTTGGGGGGGGGGGGGGGGGGGGGGGGGGGGGGGGGGGTTCGTCGCAGCCTTTGTTTATTTTTTGTAAGCACCGGTACTAAATAGAGAATGAATGTCATGACGCCAGGTGTGAGTATTTTTTTTAATTCGGGTAACTCCTTCGAGACCCCGAGATGTCGGCCAAACCAATAAAAAAACGTTAGTGATAGCAACCGTCTATAAGCAGTGCGGGTAGGGGGTATAGGAACATGTTGAGCCCGGTCTCCTACGACGCCTTGCGTTGTAACCCGGCTGCCAATTTCTATCATCCCTCAACCACGCATTCATCGGCCGTCCCTGCACAATCGTGGCTTTTCAAGCGTCGTTTTTTTTCCCTCTCAAAAGTCTCGAAAGGGGGTGAACAGGTCGGTGCTCAAGTTTTGCAGGCTGCTTGATACAATAAAATGATCGCGCCGCTTTTATTTCCTTGTTTGTAGTTTTTGTATGCTTTTATTCTGGCAACTTTTTTTATATGGTTCCGACGTCTTTCCGTTTCTTTGTTATTATTATTTTATTTATTTATTTTCTGGCGAGAAGGTTTTGGTCTGTTCGAGCGGTGCACATACTTTCCTAATAGTAACGTCCGGTGCTCTCGTTTCAACGGGTTTCCATTGTTTTTTGCTTCCGCGTGTTTTTTTTTTTTTTCTTTGTGGTTTCGGCATGTGTGGTTTTTTTTTTCGAACCGCGTATTATCCTTCCAATGGTCCCTTCTGAAGTACACCCACGGTTTTCTGGAGCAAACACTTGGAAATTCTGCGGATTTTGTTTTTGTCGCAGTGGTAAGCTGGGTTAAGAGACACGTGCTAGCGGGTAGGAAAATGGCGGCTTGACCTCTCTACAGCAGTGGTGCAGGTTCAAGCGGCGGAAGAGGACAACGGACTGGCAGTATGAGTAGTGACGTTCGTCAGCATTTTCTACTGTTTGCTGAGTCGGCTTTCTGTGTGTAGACCGCCGAAAACGGAAAGAGCCGTACTACGATGGAGGTAGCACATTTCCGCTGTTTTTGTTTCTGAAAGACGGGGTTCCTTGTGACCCTAAATCGTCGGAATGTCCAATCTTGATTTCGAAAAAAGACGTTTTGTATTCGCCCCGATGCATTTCGATTTTTGCTGAAGTCAGTTCTCGGGTGAGGTATGGAGCCTTTTAGAACCGCAGTCCCGTTTTGGGGACAAACCACTCAAATTTCAAGTAGTTTCTCCCCAGAACGGGACTGCGGTCCTAAAGGGGTTAAGTGAGGGGCCTCAGAAAATTTAGAGTGAACCTCTATCGTGGAACGCCTCGAAAGACCGAGTATACGAGCACGGACGTGGTGGTGATGGGTTGAAATACGCACTGCGCACTGCCTATGGTGGGGTGGCACCCCTTGGTGCTCACCAGTGCCCTGTAGGGTCGGAGTTGCCGTGACGTGCCCGAGAGGGCTGGGTGAGCTTGAGCCCACTCCCATCAGTGCACATCTACGATGTGTGTGAGTGCATGCTTCTCGAAAATCAGGGTGTTTCAGCAGGTACAAGTGGGTGTGTGCGCTGTCAGGGCATGCGTGTTGAACGGGCGACAGGGTTTATGCGAGCTGCAAGTCTGCGCGCTTGCAAGTCTCCATAACCATCGCGATAGCTAGTACTTGTTGGTGTGTCAAACTTTCGCAATGCGCGATATGTTTGCCGATGACGGCGCTCTCTATCTGTAAAGCAAGTGCAAGAGACGAGGCATGTGGCGGTATAGGTGGTCTGCCCTCTCGCCACAATTACGACGCGCAGGAGATCAAACAGATGCACCCCGCAAGCCGATTGAGCCCTCCACCTCGTTTGGTACTGCTGTTGTCGCGTGATTCATTCGGGGAAAAACAAATAAATGCACTCTTATGTTACTCTGGGGTTAACTACGTACCAGGTACGACACATCTATCTGGTATTGTGTTACGCCCTAGAGTAGGGAAGAATAGCTGCTACGCCGACAACACTCCTTTACCCACATCGCGTTGCTCCTCGGTGACAAATAAACCCCTACGCCTGCGATGCCCCCTGCACAAACTATTTACTACTGTGGTATAGGCGTCGCCCCCACACGATGAACAGCAACGCGACAGAACGTTCAATTTCGGGCGATATATAGAGGCCGCGAATTGATTTCCTATTAATAGGAGTTTTTTTTTGTGTGCAAGAGGTCGAGGGCAGAAAGAATGAGTACTACTGCTGTCTATATGCACCAAAGATGTCAGGAGACAGCACTTACTTTCGCCCCTTGACAGACAGCACTTACTTTGCCTTGGCATGCCTTGACTGACACCAAACTACTAGGCTTTAGTGTGGAACACTCGGCCCTACACCCTTGACAGCGCATGTTTGCCCTGCTTGACGTGTCTCGTGGCATCTTTGCTGCACACGACCACGTGTACGGTGTGACTGACACCCCAGGTGGGTGGGACACCGTGATATTATGCCATGAACCAAGGGGACCGTGTACTTACAGAGCAATCATTTCCTGGTACAACACCAGTGTATGTATCTCAAATAAGATTGCCTCAAGAGGATACCCCGAAACATGTGAAACAGCATGATCGTACGTCGTGGTGACTCTTGTTCTGATTTGTACTACCGTGTGACACGTACATATGATACCACTGGTTGCACGCACACAACCGAAGAGGTATTAGATGTTTGAGGAAAGGTTTGAGAGGGAGAGAGAGGCAGTATTACGGGGGACCATAGTAAATAGGACGTTTGGCGTGGCGCGTTTATTGATTTGGGGTTGGCTGGTGTGACGTCCCGGGGTCTACCGTAGCGGGAAGGGGGGAGAAGAGCCTGCTATGTGACCCCGGATCTGAGTTACGAGTTGGAAGGAGAGAGAGAAGAAGATGTGCGAAGATAATGAATGGGATGAAAAAAAAAAAAAAAAAAAAATAGAATGCGCTATACTCGTAAAACAATCGCCCCCGATCGTCCGCTTCAAGATTTCCGCCTCAACTTAACATGCGGTACGTATAATAGCGGTTCCATACTTACTCCATAGTATACGGAAAGCTTGTTTTTCCTAAGAGTGTACACGAATAGGTTATTATCCAACTGGACTACGAGTAAACAAGACGGATATCTTTTTTTTCTTGCGCCGCCAAGCCTTTTTTCAACGAGCCGTTGCTTACATTTTTAACGCGCCATTACATAACACGTGCTGCTCCTGAAATTCAGGCTCTACTCACGGATTATTTTCAAGCATCGATCGGCGGGGCATTAGCTTCGGCCACGCTGTGACGGGGCAGGGGTAGCTAACCCGGAGATAGACCGTTCGCGCGAAGATCACCTCCAACGGTGCGGAAGGGGGTGAATGCGAAAAATTCGCTGAACATGATGATCGGAGGCTTCGCTCCGCTACCTCCTACCATCAATCAATATCTGGCAGCGAGTCCTACTGCAAAAAATAATGGGACTGATAGCGCACGCTTAGCATTTATTTGGCGAGCTGTGAACGCCTTTGTTCATGAGTTTGAGACTGCCAGGCTTTGAGCAGGCTTTAGCTCTTGGGCTAACCTATCTGTGCCATGCTTGAGGTGGAGAGGGCATTGGTTGTATTCAGCGAGTGAGCTATCTTGGTACAGCAACCTCAAAGCTTTGGGAGTTCAAGCTGATCTATATCGTGGCCTCAACAACTACACACTTGTTTTGCGGGTGAGAACGACACATTTTCAGCCTTCATGGAGTGAACCTATCTACTTGTCGTGCGAGAACATACTGGCCTCTTTACCGGCTGCAACGAGTACTACTCATTAAGTTGTTCGACTGCTGTGTGGTGTACCTGCGTCTACTTTGGAATCAGCTGTTTCTACTGCTGCTTGCTGCTTAGTGTTGCTGATACGCCGTGCCATACCAAGGACGATCGGAGAGCAAATAGTGCAAATCGTTGCCATCACAGAGAGACGTGCCCACAGGCGTAGCATACCAATGTTGAACTAATCATGCATGAGAGTACCTCGTACTTAGTTTTGTGTTTTATTACAGCAGTAAGGAAATACTGCTGTATACTACTGTAAGTAGTATGCTACTCAGGAGTTGTTTTAGATGGTGGACTGTCGAACTGATCGGCATACAATACCTCTTGTTGCCCCCCGGCACAGTCAAGCGCCTTCGTCAAGGCGCGGCCGTCAATCTCCACGACATACATCCCGCTCGCCCCTGCCGCAGCGTCAAAGGTCCTCAGCAGGACATACTATATAGCACAGTGTGAAGGTGTTACCTACTGAGCTATAGGGGTGAAAGTTCGATCGATTACCCAACCCAGGGTAATCCTTATAACACTCCCCCCCCCGCCCGCTGAAAGGCGGGATCTTTGAGGCGTCGGAACCGTCTACGTCGTCTGTACGCTGACCTATTATACCCGCTTCGTGGCATTACCTGGGGAACCAGGGAGATGGCTCGATTCCTTTGACCGCGGTTTGTTCCGAAGGCCGATAAGGAATCAAATCACTCACTACGAGTAGTTGCGATGGAAAATAAAAGTGATGATACTCTAATTAATGAAAAAGAAGGGAATAAAAAAGACGACGCATGTTGAATGCAGTGATCATCATCGGGTTTCACGAAACACGTACACGTGCTTGAATGAATGCTTTCCTCTCGACTCTTCTTGCGTGTCCGAGCTACCACAGCACTCTGTATGACACATTTGTTTGGCACGTGTATCAAAAAAGAGGCATGACCAGTGATCTTCACCCCGGACGTCTGTAGATGGCAACCGAATTGAGTACACAGCCGGAAGGTTGGATGTCCATCGATCTTGCAACATCCTGGGGATACGCGAGGAGGAAAAAAATGGGCACAGAAGTTGAGAAACTATTGAAACGTCACGTCTCCACGAATGAGTAGACTGCAGCGGTACCAACGCGCCTGTACCTGTGCAGCTGTTCTTCCTTCCTACCAGGGGTTCCATGTATGTGTCGCATGCCGGACGAGATAAATGTTTTGCCGCCGAGCTCAACCCGCAATATAAAGCGTGTAACTTGCAAGGATAGCCCGTACTTCCCATGGCGTGGGGGTGGGGTGTAGATGCGGGGCAGGAGGCGTGGCGTATAGATACATAATATGTAACATATCTCGGTAAATGGTGGGGGTGCATATTCAAGTGAGTAAACGCAGGGAAGGAGAACTGGTTAGATGAAGTTAGTGGTATCCAATGAATTATGTCAGCTTTTTCATTTTGAATGAATAACGCCCTGCACATTGTCAGAAGAAGGCAATAAATAATAATAATAAATAGCCCATGTATCCATCGTGTGAGATCACCCCCGCTATTGGTTCATTATTTCCAAGGGAAACCTAGGCTGCGCGCGCACACGCACTTGGCTCCGGTGTCGCAACGCGCGCGCTTGCCTGTGGTTCAATCACCGAAGCCCGTGCGCGAGGTCGAGCCTGGGGTTTCGATTGTGACGTGTTGTCACATTTTCGAGTACAAGATCCCCCCCCCGACGACCGAGCACTCCGCCTTCCGCCCATCGACAGAGGGCTGTGCCGAAAACATACTTTGCCCTGAGAGGTTCGAAGAAAATGAACAAATCCGCTGCTGGCAGATAGGAGGGCGTCTAATACAATTCCCCTCGCCATAGGAGCCGTTGTATCGGCAGCCAGTCCAGATTATGCCCATCCGTTCGAATAAAGAAGATGTATGTGATATTGGTATGCAGTGTTAAGAGTAGCTGTGGCAGGCCCCTCGAAGCACATGGTGCAAATAGTTGGCAGGCATTTCTGTTGTTTGGGGGGATGTTTCCCCTGCCCCCTTTAATTTCTCAAAAATATATAATCAGGGTGCCCAGCCGTCTGGAAGCGGGGACGGCGCTTAAACGCCCCGCATGTTGTGCGGCAGTCACACTGCGTGACGCATTACGTAATCATCCGTTTTGGAACAAACAAACGCGCAAAAAATCCTCGAGATGTGGTACGGCCGTATTATTACCGTCTGGGTCATCATGAGTAGCGCACTGTATACTGTACGTGTAGTACGCTCACGTGTAGCTCCTTTTAGTGTATCTGGTGGGTAAGAAAGTAGAATTACGGCTCCCCGAACTTGGCCTGCACCCCGCGTTGCTTCGTGTGGTCGATGGTCAGCCGGCATTTTCATGTTGTACAATCGAGAGACACAAGAATGCAAAACATCGAAGGTACTGAGGTAGCTCCTTGATTTTGGACCCCATAATATATATCATGTCTCGTGAGATGAATGTATCGATCGCCAACGCATCACCTCTGGCATTGATTGTGCTGTCCCAACTATTCCAAAGCCAGATAACCGAGAAGTTGTGGCAGAAGTACTGACCATCCCGCCCTCCAAGCCCATCTCCAGCTTAGCATGCATAAGTTTCTGCGCTCACTGCATTTTCGGGTAGCCGCCCCGGGCTGAGAGTGCACTCAGCGCGGAGCGTATCCCGGGAGACGCTGCTGCTGGCGCAGGAGGCCTCATCTAATATCTACCGGTACAACAGTATTCCTACTTTAAACGGTCGACTACACAGTAGACTTCTTCTGCCAACGCGGGGCCCTGCCCTCGGGAACTACACGGGAAGGGGACTATACGCACGAGGGTAATACAGCACTAACTACAGCATAGAACAGACAAATAAATCGGAAAAATGGGAACGAAGCCTAAAATGAGAACCAAGCCGTATCTCCAGAACCATGTGGTGACACTACTGTCAACTTTTTTTCTTGGAGTAGTTGTACACAATTGGTTTGCTTTCTAAAAAAAACCGTCCGTTCCCATTTTTTGTTTCGTTCCCATTTTTCCGTTTTGTCTGTTTAATAGTGGTACACTGCAATACCACAGACAGACGTTGAACCAAAAACAAGGTGGTGAGAACACTAACCCCACATACTTTCTTTTTTTTTTCAGCATCACTTTTACTTTCCAGCCTAGCTCGTCGTACCAGGTAGGTTTTACCCTCACGATTTTCAGGACAAGCCATGGTCACAGGTTAGGTGTCGTCCCTTCCCCCCCCCGGCACGTGCTTTCACGTTTTTGTGGCGCACAGGGTTCAGCGTTCCCACTGCTCGTCGATTTTCATCCAAGGTAGCTAACTCACGCTCTCGAGCTTTCCGCCAATCAATTTCTTTATGCAAGAAAAAGTCCCTGCGAGCATGCACTCGGTGAGACTTAAACCCACGAAATTGATCTTGATAGGCACGCGGACCACCTACCAAGCCACCGGGGACGCCGGCAGGGACCAGGTACGATATGTGTTTTAGTAGGCAACCTAATCGTATGGGTTTCAGCACAGCGGTATACGCTGCACCACCATCAGCGGACTAAACAAACGTGGTACCCACCCACCTATCCAACCCACCCATCCACCCATCCACCCACGCACCGGTACTTACTCATGAGGAGTCTGTGTTTTACTGCGCGAAAAAATCGTGCCAGGTATGGATTGCAGTTTAACCACACAAAACTTGCCATACATTTGAAACAAAAAAAAGGCAAAAAAGTGAAAATGCTCACACACTCGGGCTCGAACCACGGACCTGGGCGTACAGATACAGATACCCGAGATATGGGTAGTGTTCCATTCCCGAAAATAATGCATTTCATACCTATGGAAACCCAAGGCAGGGGAAACATTAAATATCTCCTGGAGTGGATAACTCCAAAAATGTTGGAAACTCCCGTTATTCCGGGGATCAAGCAGCCCATCTCCGGGAGGCCATCTTTCGAGGTGCCCCGCTTGCCGAGTTTGGCGTTGGTGCCCCTTCGTTGGTCGGGAACACCGAGGGCTGTTGTCTGAAGCGCGCATGGCTCGGTCATGCGGCCACGGGGGATCTGCAGGGACTCGGGAATCCATGGTGTTCCGCCAGGCCTACCTAAACAGAACACAGTTATGAAGAGCCGTTCGGACATCATCGCTACTATTGTACACCTGCTACACAAGGCACAAGAGCAGTACGCAATAAGGTTAACAAAGGGCGATTATTTGTTGCTTGCCTTGTAGTAGCCATATTACCATTGACCACGCGCCCCTTTTGAGAGGGAGCGGATATCAGAGGGGGGGTGTACACGATAGGAGAGATGCACTCGATATCATGCATGGCCGTAGTCGTATGACCATAGACCCTCGCATCCCTACGATGCCGGGACGGAGCATGTCGGGTTTGCACCGACCAGGCAGATTTTGCTTGCACCAAGCGCGAAGCGCCGTGAGGTGTCTGGCGAATCGCATGAAGGGTGAGCTGCATCCTACTAAGAACCGCTTTTGAGGCAGACTTGCGTATGGACGACAGCTTCAATGAGTTGATTTAATTTCCGGTGTAGGCATTTATTTCCAGAGACAGCAATGGGAGTACTATGTAACTGCCTCTTGGGTGCCTTACCTTGAACACTAACTACGTGATACGATCATTCCCAATTGTGCGGAGTAAAGGTTCTTTACCTCGCACAAATGATCTAACTCGACAACCAGCTGTGGGTGACCGCCAAAAAAAAAAAAAAACGGTACCCTGGTTGTCTAGCTCACGTAGTGAGCGGCATGTTTTACAGTGTCGTTGCCAACCGACGCCAACCCAACTTATACAAAATAGGAGGGGGGCCACGGGGGGGGGGGAGTATTCGATATCATGTATGGCTGTACTTGTAGTACAAGAGACCCTCGCATCCCTACAATACCGGGACGGAGCACGTCGGGTTTTCACCGACCAGGTCGACATTCCTTGCACCAAGTGCGAAGCGCTGTTAGGCTTTCAACGAGTTTTATGAATACTGAGCTGCATTCTACCAAGAGCCGCTTGTGAGGCGGTCTTGTAACAGGATGACGGCGCTGACGACTTAATGTTCTTTCCGGTGTGGCCACTTCCACAGGGAGCAACGGGGGTATTATGTACCTGCCTCGTGGGTGCCTCACCATAAACACCGCATTATGGGATAATTCCTCCCTTTCGAAGCGGAGCGGATATCATGGGGGGGGGGTATCTAATTTATCGTTTTTGTTCGGGAGACGATACAAAAAAACCGACTGGTGCGCACTTATCTCATATGCCATGCGGCGGCTGGGGTCGTGGCCGCTTGCACGTGGGCCTATATCACTTTGTCGTTTCTACACGCCGGGGCCCCCCAAGTGTGTTTTGGCGTAAAGACGGGTAGAAAAAACTGTGTGCTGTACCGAAAACCGAGTTCATGTGTAGAGGGCTCGCGATTGCGTTGTATTTGAATTATTCAGGGTTTCCGAGCTCTGCGTGCGCCGTAAAAGCCCAGGGTGTACAGTAAATCGATTAGACAAGGCGGTCACAACAAGCAAGGGCGGGGAGGAGGGGGGGGGGGGGGGGGTACTCGATAGGAGAGATGTACTCGATCTCATGTATGGCCGTAGCCGTATGACCATGGACCCTCGCGTCCCTACAACGCCGGGATGGAACATGTCGGGGTTTCACCGACCAGAGAGACATTGCTTGCACCAAGCGCGAAGCGCGAGGGGGGGGGTTGGGGGGGTACACCTGTGCTCTTTCTTTGGGCGGTGTGTACTTGAGGGCATAGTGAGAGTGGGGTGAATTCAACGGAGACGCCTATGAGATACACCCTAACCACCGAGCTAGCAGTCAGCGCTGGTTGGTTGGCGAGAAGGACGCCGGAAGGATTAAAACCCCACCATACTGTGTTTCACTAGAGATACGCCCTGACCGCTGAGCTAGCAGTCAGACCCCTAACATACCTGGTATTTAGTACCAGGTATACCGACTGGCACTATAGCGCTCAACAGCTCAAGTCAACAACAAACGGTAGATCGATATAGCCGGGACCACATTCGTCGAATTGTTGGTAGCCATCGTCGACCCAGCGAGTGTTGAAAAATGTCCCCCGGCACTCACCATATTCTACAGTAGTAGGGAAACTGGTTTGTCTCTACACGGTTGGTACGCCGTCTGAACCGGTTGCGCAGCTGGCTCCAGTTCGACCGTTTGAACCCAAATGCACAGGCAGATACACTGAGGATGCAGACACATCTCATTGACATGCACGGTATATAAAACCCTCGCACGAACAGAGTAATCATAGAAGAGCAGTGCGGGTCGCTCTGATGTGCCGTCCGTTTTATGGTGATGCATTCGGGTCTGCTTGTCCTTTAAGGGCGGAAAAGAAAGCTGGACACCTAACCTGTAAAAACTAGATTTACTAGTTATTATGTATGTACATTGGGTTTCCGAGTCCCACAAGACCAGCCGCAACGTAAATGGCAGCTTTGACGCCCTGCGAGCATCATCACACCATTGTGTTTGTACCCACCCATATCGACGTGTCTACCGACCGCCGGTGCACAGCAGTTCTTATACACTCCGTCTCGCGAGACAGTCATTTCGCCGAGCGTACACCAAACGCTACTCTAGTATTGCTCTGTGCACCTTGTTCTGCAGCTGTAGTACCAGGTACCATAGAGCAGTGTATGCATATGAGATGGCATCACAAAAAAGAAACGTTCCGAAAGAGTCCGACCCCCCTACGAAGTCACGTCACGTGACAGTGAACACAACAAGAAAGTGCGCAAAGAGAGAATTCCTGTAGGGATGTAACGCTGAAATTGGTGGGCTTTGTCACGCCGCCCGCTCAATGCTGTTCGAACCGCATGTTACGATTCGAACGAAGTCTACCGTAGTGCTACTTTCGAGTGAATACTCTCGAGGTCCGAGTGGGCCTACAAGAGGCGTGTGAAGGCAGCGTGGTACTTTACACACACGATCGACGCGACTCTCATTCCCGACATACACGCGGCCGGGAAAAAGTCACCGTGACAGTGGCACAGAAGTCATATTGAGGGGGGCCTACAGCATGCCTGTTGCTCACAAACGTCAGCTACGGGCATGGAGTAAGCACCCTCGCAGTAGCACCCATCTACCCACAGAAACGCGCGGGGGGGGGGGTAGGCGGCGGGGGTGGGGGGGGGGGGGGGGTAACACTCCTTCTCAGGTTACAAAACAAGCGGGATCCCACTATCGTACGCACTCTGTAGTTGGCAAATTGACCTATTAATATTACTGTACAGTACACACGAACCGCCAAAGTTCTTCCTGGAGCCCGGTTGCCAGAAAACGACGAATGTTCTATTTGCATGGCAAGCCCACACGCTAGCAGGCGCGGGGGTACAGGCGGGCGCATAGGCGGGAGGTCGGGCGAATAAAAAGTTGATCGGTTAGCGCCCATCGATGCCCCGACGGCGTTCAACTGCTGGGGTCCCAGGCGGCGTCGGACTATAACTGAAGAGACTGTTCCTCCTGGTCCTCGACGTGAACGCCCTCCTGCACAGCAGCTGTTTCCCAGCTGTTGTCGTCCGATCTCTTTTAGATTAGACGGGAACATTGCGAAAGAGAAACGCGAGAAGAAGCAAGCAGTTGGTGGGGCGCGCTCTGTGTCGCGGGGTTTGTCTCGTCTTGTACATGATGGGGCGAGACGCTGCACTGCCGCCCAATGCAGACACATCGAACATCGGAATCAGTACAAGGAAAGCCGCCCGAAGCGATAATATGTAGTAGGACCTGCGGTACACCGCTCCTTACCGAAATTACTCCATGTCGTAACCCTCGTCGTTGCTGTCCTCGTCGGTGTCGTCAGTACCCGTGTTGTCACCGCTGTCCAGGGTGCCGACGTTGTCCCCGTATACGTCGAAGAAGCTCTCGAGGCTGCTGTAGCGGCCGACTCGGTCAGGACCATATTTGCTGTTGCTCCCGTTTCCAGACACGAGGGCTATAAAGGTGGCCTCGTCGGACCCGGAGCAAGGGTCTACAGCGTGGTCTTTCCAGAGGGCTTCCCACTTCCTGGCGACTCTAGCCTGAAGCGATTGCACTCAAAGTCGCGGACACCGGAAACTGAAGCGTGAAGCCGGATTGCCGTGCGAGACAAGATACTGGTATTACGGGGGACCATAGTTAATAGGACCAAATGTTGTTAGTAAAAATGGTTTAATATATTATACCTGGTAGGTTTTTGTGGATACCATAGGTCCTATTATTAACTATGGCCCCCCGTAATACCTTGAATGTGGACGCTACTCTGTAGGTCATTAACGAACTACAATGTTAGCAACCAATTGGGAGAGTCGCTCCACTTGACGCCACAGCAGTGTGGCTGTGTAGGCCAGGCAGATACCCCTTGTGGGGGGGCGACGTGTGTGCAGTTGTCTTTAGGGAACGTGCCCTGTGGACGTGGTGACGTATTGAACACGTTCTCATCGTGAATTAATTGGTAGTGGTGGTGGTGGTGGTGGTGGTGGTGTGTGGCGCTGTTCTTGAGCTTTGTGGCTGCTATTATTGTTGCTGATGCTACTCCGGTGTTCTTACGTAGCCTCATGCTATTTCTATATACCGCTGTAATGTTTACAGTAGCCAAGTGGTCACTATTTTATATTAGTACTGCGAATTGGACTACAGTCACAGACGGTACCATGCGGTTTACAGTACTACTACCTGGTATGCAGTAATACTGCCTGTGTACTGCGCTGCGGTAAACTCGTGAATGAGTAATGTGATACGCGGAGCAAACGTCCACAGCACTAGGACTGCGTACCAGAGACAGCGCAACTTACCGTGGATACCGCCAACTCGTACGTGACAGTCTCCAGGCCGAACAAAACCAGTCGAGTCGTCTCCTTGGCCGTCTCGAACAAACACACAACCGTGTACTTCTGCGGACAAATGATGTGCGTATGATTATCCCGAAACAGCAGACGGTAGGCGAAGGAAAACGCAACGGGGTCAACGAGCGCGAGATGGGTTAGCGACCTGCCTACTCAAGGACTGGTGTTATCGTTGTGGTTGGCTACTACTGTATATGCCTGGTACGTGGTTTCAATACACAGTCACCAAGAACATTCTTCAAAATGTATTGTTGTTGTTGTTGAATTGGTTGTTGCCCGACAAGGGAAGGCAGCACCGCTTAATTGTTGGCAGTTGACATAATAAACTGCATGGGGGAGCCATTGATTGATTGTGGCTTGAGATACGTTACCTACTTCGATCCTTTCGACTACAGTTGTTTGCGCAAGGCGTTCACGATATCTGAAAGGGTCTGGTACGCAGCAGTAGATCAACGGCAGGAAGTCATCCGAACGGGCTGAAGAAAGCACTTGTTGTGTCTACGACGTACTCAAATTGGTTTAAAAACATGCCAACAGCATGATACTCATACATGTTTCCCCTCACGAAATATTTCCCCCTTTTAGAACCGCAGTCCGATTTTGGGGACAAACCAGTCAAATTTCAAGTAGTTTGTCCCCAAAACGGGGCTGCGGTTCTAAAGGGGTTAAGATGGTTCAAGGTTTGGTTTGCATACTGGCGAAGTAGGTACACACGGCAGTGAATTTGGGTGGAATAGCCGGCGTACTCGACCTTGTCGTAGGTACGCCTACCGTAGCCGAGCAGGGTAAAATATGAATAGTTAACTCACCGTACACTCGTTTATCATCTCACCGTACACTCTGCCAAGCTGGCAGCCATCTTCGCCATAAACCCAAACATGTTGCCGTTTCACCGCCTTCTACGTCGTGCTGTAGGTAGATTGGCCACGCCGGTCCTGCCGTACGTGGTTCGGATCGCAGTATGACAGTAGGCGATGTACCAGTCCCGCCTTGTACGTAGGGGTGATCGTACCAGTACGTATGTAGGGATGAAAGCAGCTCAATCAGCTTCCCCGCTCGAGGTCAACTTCCCACCACAAACGGCGGTGCCCACGTCGGATGTGCGGATCGAGGTGAACAGGTGTATCTGGATCACGTCGCCTGTGGTGGTCGGCAGAGTAGGCAGCTAGCTGATGTTCTGGGTAGGGGCTGGATTGGGGTGGGGACGGGTTGAAGGCGATTTGTGCTCGGAAGCGCGGGTATTTTGGCATCCGGGGCATCCCCTGTGTTCTATTGCCGAGGGGCGAAACGTTGGTTTCACCGTTTCGCATTCTCGCCGCATTTTACGATAAGTAGTTTTTTGTTTTTTTTTCGTAGTTACTACTACCTGGTACCAGGTACCAGGTACCAGGTATGTTACTATACAGCAGTACGAAGTTGGTTCTTGTATTATTAATAATAGTGGTTGGACGGTTGCTACGGCAGCATTTGGTGTTAACCCTTTCAGAGCCGCAGTCCCGCTTTGGGGACAAACCACTCAAATTTCAAGTAGTTTGTCCCCGCAACGGGACTCCAGTCCTAAATGGGTTGATAGTGGTTGGACGGTTGCTTCGTCAGCAGGGCCGGTAATACAGCGACCCGATTACCCACCCACTTACCCGCTCATTCGCACATCCATCACCCACTCATCTACCCACCTACATCCACGCACTCACCTACCAACCCACCCACCCACCCACCCACCCACCCACCCACCTACCCACCCACCCACCTACCCACCCACCCACTACGAGGTACAACAGCACCCCATGTTCCCAAATCACCCACCCACTCGACGCACCGACCCCGACACCCACCCAACCCAACCACGCACCGGTTCAAATTCAAAAGTGTAGTTTTTTTTTCTATCCTCCGGTAGATCGGTGGTAAAAATAAAACTTAAGCTCACCACACTTCCACGTTCCAGTTTCGTGTCGTGTGCCAATTTAACCTATAGCTCCCGTTGCAACATGCAACATCAGCACAGACAGGCTGCCGTTGCTACTGTGGCGCTTGGGCACGTTGACCCGACCTGACCCCCGAGAGGGGCACCAGGTGCGGTGGAGATAGCCACCCGGGAGAGTCATCTCTCTCCCGGGCAATGTGGGACTTGCGCGAGCTCACCCACTGACAAAAACCGAGGCTATGAGGCCTTCCCGCCGGACTTTTGGTCCAGTTACGGTTCACCCTATAATACCCGTTGGGACATTGATTGGTCCTCGTTTGGGTTTTACTACGCGCCCATACGTTATTATTATGCTTGCCATCCGACAATGTG
Organism: Nereocystis luetkeana; assembly: GCA_031213475.1. Lineage (NCBI taxonomy): Eukaryota > Phaeophyceae > Laminariales > Laminariaceae > Nereocystis > Nereocystis luetkeana. The sequence goes on from JARUPZ010000017.1 coordinate 7,328,871, forward strand.
TCGTGTTGTTCTAATAAACGACTAACAGAAAGTGAAGCACTCTCCAGAACAAAAGCGCAGCAGCAGTAGTATCCTACGACAAATCAGAACTGATGTGACGCTCATGAAGACTACTACAACCAACATACATCGTATGGGTTTTCGGTGTAAGTATACTATAGAGTGGCATCCTTACAAAAAACGAAAAGAAGGGCATAAAAAACCTTTCCCTGGTACAATAAATATGTAAGGAAAAAACAAGAACGAATCGAAAGAAAGCTGATGATGCTCGAATCACGAACTTGGCGCACAGAATGGAGAGCGTTCTACCGCTGCAGCTGAGCCAAATCGGAAAAATGGGAACGAAGCCTAAAATGAGAACCAAGCCGTATCTCCAGAACCATGTGGTGTATCAGATAACCAAAATGATCCTGCGAAACCCCTTGGCCAGCCCTGTGAGAGGAGCTCGTCAGAACGGTCATGCTCCATCTCGTGCCTTCGGGTGGGCGCAAAAAGCGATATACGCTGGCTCTATTGTGATTTCTCTAGATGCTGGCTACCGCGGCGATGCCGAGGACTTCCAGCCTGAGCGACAGCTCATTCGAAGGCTGCTGTACAGCCCCACAGGACTGTCAATCGGAAAAATGGGAACGAAGCCTAAAATGAGAACCAAGCCGTATCTCCAGAACCATGTGGTGTATCAGATAACCAAAATGATCCTGCGAAACCCCTTGGCCAGCCCTGTGAGAGGAGCTCGTCAGAACGGTCATGCTCCATCTCGTGCCTTCGGGTGGGCGCAAAAAGCGATATACGCTGGCTCTATTGTGATTTCTCTAGATGCTGGCTACCGCGGCGATGCCGAGGACTTCCAGCCTGAGCGACAGCTCATTCGAAGGCTGCTGTACAGCCCCACAGGACTGTCAACTTTTTTTCTTGGAGTTGTACACAATTGGTTTGCTTTCTAAAAAAAAACGTCCGTTCTCATTTTTTGTTTCGTTCCCATTTTTCAGATTTGTCTGTTTGAGCCAAAAATCTCGGGGGGGGGAAGGGGGGGGGTGGAAGGCGTACTCATCTTCGTCAGTCTTATAGAGTAAGTTTGACCACATCGACCACACACCCCTTTCGAGACGGAGGGGAGCATCGTTCCTACTTCTATCAATTATAGTAGAGACACCTCCGCCAGTTGGGTGCTCAATACGTTGTTTCCATAGATTACATTAAAAAAAAAAAGTAGTAATAGTTTTATTCCCTTCCTGTTTCGCCATCTGTGGCCACCATATATGTCCTATTACGGGGGGCCATAGTTAACAGGACCAAATATTGTTAGTAAAAATGGTTAAACATATAGGTTTTTATGTATACCATAGGTCCTGTTAACTATGGTCCCCCGTAATAGGATAGCGATAGTTTTCTCGCTGCCCTCTAGAGTGGTGTCAAACTCCTCCATGCCGCCTCCTTACTAATAAATACCTGGTATTACGGGGGACCATAGTTAACAGGACCTATGGTATACATAAAAACCTATATATTTAACCATTTTTACTAACAATATTTGGTCCTATTGACTATGGTCCCCCGTAATAGTCCATTTTCTCATCCCCTCCTCTGAAACATCCCAGTCGTCCTTGCACATTTCACACATCCTTTCCCTATACCATGAGTTCTACTATGTATCGCTTTGCCACAAGGGTGCGTATGAACAATATTCTTCCTCCTCTCCCCGGCCATGAGCTATGGTGTACCTCCTTCTTCTTTCTGGCAGATCCAGGTCCCCTGCACGAAATGGGAGTTTCAGCGTTTTCGCGAATTCCGTTGAAATCTCGGGGAGGGGGGATGACAATGTTCCATTTTCGGAACAATCCGCCCGCGATGTACAGCAGTACAACAGCAGTACAAATATGTTCCCCATCCCACACACCCATCCCACGCACCCACCCACGTACAGGTGCCTACTCGAGAAATGTATGGGCCTTAGTGTGTAAACACGACGTATAACTCTGAGTATGACAAAATGATAACCCACACTATTAGCAAAACAAACAGTAAACTCGAAAGGTGGGGCTCGAACCTCTGCCTAGGCGTGCAGAATCGATCACGCAACGTGCCGCTGAGCCAAAATCGCGGAGGAGGGGGGGGGGGGGGGGGGTGGCAATGCTCCATCCCCGAAAAAGAACGCCTTCCATACAATTTTAACCTACCATAGGGGACAGGAAAAAAAAACCCTGGACATAATCGCTCCCGAAAATGTTGGAAACCCCTCCTTTCCCGCGGATCCCCCGCCTTCCGGGGACCGAGCGACCCGTCCCCGGGAGGGCGCCTTTCGACCCTCCCCCCCCATTCACCGAGTTTGGCTTCAGCGCCCCTTTGTTCGACGGGGACACCGAGGGCTAGGGCTGTTGTGCGGGGAGGGCATGGCGCGGTCACGTGGCTGCGGGAAGGTCGGGTAACGCTCCGCTAAGAGTCGGTTACCGTTGGTCCACGCTAAAACTGAACTTAGTTATGAGGATCCGAAACGACGCCATCACTATTACCCCAAAGCGGCATCAAATAATAAGAGGATGCAATGGCACGATCTGGACACCTGAACATCTCTGGATTATGGGTATCTGGATACGATGTTCTTTTCTTTTGGATTCGGCCGATCTGTCGCCGATGTCCCCAGCTAGTTTTACGAAGTATATTATGGAATATCGACCGTGAGTACCTCTCAGAAGAAACGCTCCTCCGTATCGCAGCACGAAATCTAGTACTTTCATTCCTTCTTCGCTTTTTCGTTTTTTTAATGATCACTTCCGCTTTCGAGCTTAACTCGCGGGAGGTTTTACCCTCAGCAGTCTTCTTCTGGACAAGCCGTGGTCGCAGGTGTCGTCCCTTCTCCCCCCCGGCACGTGCTTTCATTTTTTGTGGCGCACAGGGTTCAGCATTCCCACTGCACGTCGATTTTCATCGAAGAATGTAGCTAACTCACGCTCTCGTGCTTTCCGTTAATCAATTTCTATGCAAGAAACATACTTACGAGTATGCCCCCGGTGATACCTGAATCCACGAAATTGATCTCAGTAGGCACGCGGACCACCACCTACTAAGCCACCGGGGACGACTACTGTAGAAGAAAACCTTCGCCAGGACGAGCAAATGGGAAAGTATTATAATCACTCGCAACAACGCCGAGCAAGACGTTGAACAACCACAGTACTGTGTATTTCCCATGAAAAGGGGAAAGGTCAAACGGGGGTATACCCCCCGCCTCCCCCGTTCCTCTTTTTTCAGCCAACCGGTGCTGGCTACAACGGAAATTGAATTATGTCATTGAAGTTGTCGTCCATATACAAGTCCGCCTCATAATCGGTCCCTAGTAGGATGCAGGTCACCCTTCATGCGACTCGCCGGACACCTCACGGCGCTTCGCGCTCGGTGCGAGCAATGTCTGTCTGGTCGGTGAAAACCCGACATGCTCCGTCCCGGCATTGTAGGGATGCGAGGGTCTATGGTCATACGACTACGGTCATGCATGATATCGAGTACATCTCTCCTATCGTGTACCCCCCCCCCCCCTCCCCTCCCCTCCCTCGTTGTTCAGCTAAACCGTGGAGGGTCAGGGAAACTCACGTCCGCGCGAGGTGCCCACGCGTGTCCCAACCCGCCTCAAGCTCAAAACGCATGACGCGCTGGCAAGACGGCCAATGCCCACGCGGAGCGCTTTACGTACGTACACGTACACCCTTCTGTGTCGCTTTTTTCGCACGTTATTGGGGCTGACGGCATCGTGACGCAGGAGGATGCCCCCCCCCCCCCCCCTCCCTTAGGACCGCAACTAGGGGTGGGTATGCCCTCGCAATTTCCACTACATTTACGCGAAATGCTTCATTTTGACTTGCTCCAAAAGTCTCTATTTTGGTCGGAAGCATGCCCCGTTTCGACGCTGACCCGATAACAGAGCGCCGACGGTTTCATCGACCGATGTGTCCTGCCGTCGGGTCTGCCCAGCGCAGATATCCGGCGGCAATCAGGGGCTGTCTGGAGCGGTCAGAAAAGGATTTTTCATTTTCGGTAAAAAATTTGGGGAGGAAATCCTGGTAAAAACAAAAAGGTGGCCATTGTACCGACTGCTTGTTTATGGTGAAATGCAAGCACCCCTGGCGTTGTATGTATGGTGTACAGAACATGTCCCGTCGCCCCTGGAAAAGAAAGCCCCGGACGAAACAACGCTTTCAATTTAGGTAGGTAATGATGGATTTCCGAGTGGCGGAGCAGCCGCAACCGCGACCACAGTTCCAACCACTCCGATTGCTGTGTGCATGTACATACTGTACGACTGCATTGATAGCATGATCCAACACCAGTGCATGCGCCATTCGGATGTATGTGTCGGAAAACAGAGTTGGCCCATTCGGATGTGAGCCTCCAAAAGCGACGGTAGCTGAAGTTTCCGGCAGGCAGGGAATCCTTCAGCTGTTGCGCTATGGCACTGCTGCCGCAGCGTTCGGGCCGGAGTTGCCGTCTGGCGCAACAGGCGCTGGAAATAGTGTCGAGGTTTCGGGCCGCGTAAGGCAGGCGGGAAAAAAATGTTGCCCGTGCCCTTTTCGCCCGAGGCCGGGAACATCTGAAACACATGTTTGCTTCTGCCGTAAAAACGAAAAAGGTGGTTTTAGGCGTCTAAATGAAATTTGTCGAGCGGTGAGCGGGCATTTGTTTCATGCAGATATCGCAGCACTTGGCCTCTACGCTTGGAACGGCCTCCGGCAGCCCCCCGGGGGCGCAACAGATACCAGCGCCCTACTACATCCCCTCCTCGCAAGCTCAACATCACCGCGAACGACCCTGCTGACATCGCCGTACTCTTCAACCCACAAAGTATATTAAGCTATTGCATAGCACGAGTATATACTTCCTGGCGTCGACGCCGCTATTACTGTACGGCACGATTTGCATCCTTACCGACGTCAACGCACTGCTCGACACAGCAGTTTTGCATCTGTACTGGTGCTGTATGCGCAACACACACGTGTGTTCCGTTTTGGCAACGACGTACACCGTATGTACAACATAAGAGTGTATCCCTAACCCTATTCATAACGACATCGACAAACCGTACGGCACTGTTTGCATCCGCATTCCACATCGACCGACTGTGCTACACAGTTTTGTACATTTCACGGCACTGCCGTCAACGCACAAAACCTGTCCTCAACACCACATATATATATATATATATATATATATATATATATATATATCAATACGTGCATACTTGCTGACATCGGCGCAATCTACGACGCAGCTGTCGAGCCGACCGATGAGGGGAGTATCATCCTCAATTTGTGAACGGGCGGCCTTGACGTGCTGCAAAAAATATATTTCCGAGGGCGATTGGCCGCCGATGTCACCGTCGAGATAAGGACCCTAGCACCTCGTGCTTGAGACAGGCAGTCCCACCCCAGGGGGGGGGGGGGGGGGGTGTTCTCGATAGAAGAGATGTGCCCGATCACCATGCTTGGCCGTAGTCGTATGACCATAGACCCTCGGGGGGGGGGGGTACTCATTTGTTGTTTGCCTTAGTCATGTGACCATTGACTACGCACCCCTTTCGAGACGGAGCACCGTTCCTACTCCTAATAGAGACACCTCCAACATTTGGGCGCTCTTTAGGTTGTTTCCATATATTACATAGAAACTTTTTGCTAATCTGGGGAGGGGGGGGGGGGTACTCATATGTTGCTCACCTTCGTCATTTGACCATGAACCACGCGTCTCTTTCGAGACGGAGCACCGTTCCTACTTCCAATAGAGACACCTCCAACATTTGGGCGCTCATTACGTTGTTTTCATGTATTACATAGTTTCTTTTTTGCTAATCTTATCGCGCGGGGGGGGGGGGGGGGGGGGGGGGCTGACGCATGAAATCCATACGACGTGTATGACCCGCGAAACCCATAACCTGTGCGAAACGGTGCGCGAAACCCGCAACCTACATACCGCGAGAAACCCGTATCCTAGATTGCACGCGAAACTGGTGTGACCTATATGAAGCGCAAAACCGTAACTATAGTTTTCCAGGCATGATATGCGCACCCCTCATACTGTTGTATATGATGCGCCAAACCCGTAACCTGTATGGCTCGCTCAACCTGTAACCCGTAATCTATATGATTCGCGAAACCCATAGCCAGTATAGCGCGCGAAACCCCCGTGACCTATATCAGGTATGACTCGCGATTCCCGTAACCCATACCAGGTATGACTCGAGAATCTCGTAACATGTACGAAGCGCGCGCAACCCGTAGCAGACACGAGATATGACGCGCTGAACCTGTGCCCCACCGCAGGCATGACTCGCGAAACCCACGAGTCATGCTACGGGCAACTCGCGAGACCCGTAACCGACACCGGGTGTGACTCGCCCAACAGCGTGGTGCATGGCGCGCAAGCCCTTCACTTATACCGGTACCAGGTGTATCCCTCACAGCCCGCAACCGACAGGACGCGAGAAACCCGTAACCTGTAGTGCACGCGCGGAAGCCGTGGCCTGTATGTGAGACGCGGAAGCCGTAACGCCCGTGAGGGCGGAGGTGGACGTTCTTGCGCGTGCTTCCTCCAACATGGTATGCGGTGCCGTCGAGAGCAGAGCCCGCAGCCAATGCCAAACCCGTTCACATCTTGGGAGAAAGCTCCGGGAGTCCCTTCCCGTCCCCAGCGGGCATCGCCAAGGCCATGAGGGCCGCTCCGGTGAAACCCGTGTAGAGGTCGACTGCCTCCGCTTGGTGGAGGTCGACCTCTGGTTGAACCTTCCAGAGCGCGCTCACCCGGCTGACGAGGCTAGCCTGAATCGGTTTCGCGTCCGGAGTTACGCCCCACGGGGTTGGAAGCGTAAAGCGGGTTTTTCCACGAGAGGGGTGCGAACGTTATTAGGGGGTACAAATGCTTCACTTTTAATATGGGCGCTTGAAGGAAGCGGGTTTGTCATGCAAGGAAGGAGTGTTCTCTGGGCGAGTTGGGCCCAGACATTTCGCCTCAAAGTGGGCGTTCGAGTAAGGTTTGTCTATCTCGGAAGGGATTCCAAGTTTACATCACGAAAGAGGAGCTTTGAGGTGGAGCGGGTTTATTTCTGGCAAAGAGTCGAAAAGCAACAACACGAAATGGAAAGGCTGTTGAAGGAGGCGGTGTTTTTTGTCGTGCCTGGCATCCAAAGTTTTCTCCCGCAGAAACGGAGGCTTGAAGGCGGCGGGATAAATCGCTCAAGGGACCCAAAGTTACACCACAGCAAGAAAAAACCTTTCAGGGAAAAGGGGATTGGTCGTACTAGGTACGAGATAAGTCGTTGTCAGCTCAAACGCAGGTATTCGTTCATGTTAGTCTGTAACACGAACAATCACGTTAAACAGGCGCTCAGCTCTTCTCCAGCGTAGCTTGCGGGGAGTTGCAACGCACACGATACCGACCCTCACCGAGACACAGGGATAGTAAACACTATTAATAGGCAGCCTGGGTTTCTCTCGTATGAGAAAGGGCGTGTTCTACACTAAAAACAGTATACCCGCTCCCGAAGTTAGTATTTTACCTAAAACGTCCGCCCCCGAATTTAGTACTTTACCGAAAATGTCATTATCAGATAGTCTCCTGGAGATGGGCTCTTTCTTGTGAGAGGGGCGTCAATGCATACCAGGGTGCGAGGTATGCAACAGCACAAGGTCGCGCAAAGAGCAAGGAGGCTGTACCAGGTATTTTGTGTTGAGAAATTAGATGGTGTCTTTTCGCAGGCGTTTCCTTTGAACGTACGTGGCGGCATATAAAAATACTTTTGCGTATGTTTAAAGGGTTGGTGTCAGCGTTGGTTCTGCTGTTGTTGCTGTCTGTTGTTGTTCGTGGTGATGGTGGTGGTGTTGGTGTTTTTTTACGGTTGCTGTTGAGGTCGTCGCTGTTGTTGCTGTCGTTTCGGCTATCGTGGGGGTTGGCAGGAGGGACGCAGGAAGCCCAGATTGACGAGCGGACAGTCTCCCCCCTCACCGTCCATTCCGCCGCCTTCTTCGTCGTGGAGTGGACCGTCGCTACCACCTTTTCCGTTCGAGGAAAGACGAAACGTCGAAAGGCCTTCACAGCTTGGACCTGCTCCTCGATCGTGCGAGAGGTGTAGCCGGGCAGCGAAAGTGGCAGCGCGAAACGACGAACGAAGAAATATCACGTTGCTGTTTTTGGTTCGTGCACGACCGTACTCGCTTGGGCTGCGCAGCCCACACGCACGATGCGGCTGAAAACGCCGTTTTCGTTCCGGGTTCCCAATAAGGTCGCCGGTAAATGTTTCACAAGATTTGGGCAGGTTATGTTGTCCCCTTTTCACGACCTAGACGTTTCAGGGCTGATACATTACTGGTCTGTATGATCTACTTTAAGCCCATCATCTTGCCGGGTAGGAGCCGTAAAATCTGCAAATCCCATGTTTCCTGAGTTGGATCTATACTGCCGGGGGTATAGCAGTAAACGTATCCTGCACAACATCTCACCCACTCCTTGAAATCTGCAGCTAGCTTCAGATTTTGTCTTTCTCATACGTATATGGACTGTATTTCCTGCATGAGGCCATATAAAACCCGTACGTACGTGCTTGCTGTAGTGCGCACGATCGAAGTATATATCTCACACAGCTCGTAAAAAAAGGTGAATTTTCGACGAAGTCCTCGATTCTACAGCCGTTTTTTTTTTTTTTTTCAACTCTATAAAATAAATGCGGCAGGTTACTATATAGGATATAGCTAATCAATCCACAAGTCTTGCAGAGAGTAGAGAACGTACGACATCAGTAGTCCACCCGATGTGAGTTTTGCGTTTTTTGTTTATCTGCACCCACCGCCTGGTCTGCGGCGAACAGAGCCACGTCCATCATAAAGCCGAGCATCGTTCGTCGCTGCAGGCTCTGTTGAGGTGAAGGATGCGCTGACAAAGCGCGGGGGCCCCCGCGAAAGTCGCTGCTGAAGGGCGCACCGCGCCAAGCTTCAGCCGCGAAAAAATAATGGTGTACACAGACTTGGCCGGTGCTCTGGCGAGTGCCCCATAAAATACGAGGCGGTCCAAAGGCGGTCAAAAGTGTTATTGTTGTTGTTGCTCTCACAGACACAGAAGGCAGACAATGCATGTATGACACGTACTCGTCGAACCCCAGCAAGCAGTACATCGTATAAAGAAGTGTTTATTTTAATACGTAGTGCGTCCTTGTCGAAGCCGACCGTTGGGGCCCCAGGTGTGTACGTACCTGGTATGTCATAACTACTAATAGTAATAACTGCTGTAGAACATTTGTTGTAAACGCATCGTCGACGGCGACGCTGGCGGCCCTATACATTCGGCGTGTGAAGTATATCTCTTCAGTTAGTTCCAGGTGTGGTGTGGTGTGGTATGGGCAACGAACGGCTGTACTCGAGGGGTGCAGGCATGCCCGCGGCGGGAGTAGGGGATCAAACATGTTGTTCGCGATTTTGTTCAAGCTGGTTGTTTGACTCTTATTGCGCCACAGGAATACGGCAGTAGTACCTGGTGTCTCGTAATAATACTGTTGTACCGATATACACCTGGCACCTGGTGCAAGGAGGTATATACTACCTGGTAGGTACGTACCCGCGAACACCTGTCTGTTGCTGTACGAAAAAAGTTGGCGCAGCACTCTATCTCACAGTATTAATATTATTAATAGTAGTAGTAGATTTCACGACCACGACGTAGCCCATGCGGCCTGCTTGCGCAAGGACACGGAAGAGGCCATGTCCCTCTCAGCCTTCTCACCTCGGCTACAAGTACGCCGTAGGGCGTCTGTTCGTTTGCGCCCGCAGGCGGAGGTGTCTCGGTGTCTCGGCGCTCCAGCGCTGCTGCTGCTGGTGACTACGATAGCGGCGGAACTGAAACGTCCAGGTAGTATATTTGATGACAGGTTTATTTTTAATTGGTGGGGAGACGACGCGAAGTTGTTCTTCGCGCTGGTCGTTTTGCGTGGTGGCCGCTGATGCGGTGCGAGGCTCGTTCACTCGGGTGCTGTTGTTGTTAGCGGCGGCACTGTAGACGCTGTGGGCTTAAAAAAAAGTGTGAGCCGAGGTAACGACGTGCTCAGTGTATTATCATGTTGTCATGTCAACCGTTACCCGTTGCCCCATCTATGGTTAGTGGTTAACTCACACAATTGCCCCGCATTCATCTGTGATTGGTCACATTTGCGCCGCATTCATGACTGTTGTTCCGCAATTTATTGGAGACTGGAGACTGGACTACTGGATACTGGATACTGGATACCTGGTACTGGATAGTAGCCGGTCGCCCCGGTGGTTCAAGTGGTTAACCTCGAATTCTACTTGTTTGAGTCCTGGGTTCGAGCCCTAGGAGGGTCGGACATTGACTTTATTTGCAAAAATGAAAAAAGGGATTCAATTGTTGAGAGCGCCTTGCAGCGTGGGTAGGCACAATTCGATGCGAGTCGACGAGGGAAGAAAAGGCTGAGATCTTCTCGCGATAAAAATGAAGGCACGTACCGTAGCGGGAAGGGGGGAGAAGAGCCTGCTATGTGACCCCGGATCTGAGTTACGAGTAGGAAGGAGAGAGAGAAGAAGATGTGCGAAGATAATGAATGGGATGGAAAATAAAAAAAAATAAAAAAATACTAGATACTGCAGTGGAGACTGGAGACGATAGATGCCAGGAGACAAAAAAAAACACCCAACTTTGCCTTAACATGCCTTGACTGACACCAAACTATTATTAGCTACCTGGTACTACATACACCCTTTACAGCGCACGTCTTGCCCTTCTCGACATTCTCCTGACATATTTGCCGGGGACAACCACTCTATCAATTATTATTGTTAGTTCTCTTGCCATCCGGCAATGTGCAGCATGATCTTCAACATTGATCACTCATAACTTTCCCGAAAGAAGAAATTGTCGGAAACAAAAGGAAACCCATGCACCAAGTCTACCTCCCTTCTGTGCCAACTTTCGGTTTGTCTACTCCCATTTGCTGTCCTTGCTCCTTCCTTCTCATTACGTTCTATTCTTAAATCCTAAGCTGCATCCAAGCTCCATCCCCACGCTATCGGTGTGGGTCTGTCGTGCCCCCCCCCCCCTGTTCCTTCTTCTTTCTTGGAGGTCCCTAAGCTGGAGTTTGAACCGCGACACTCTCCTCGAAATGGCGACCTGGGTGGTCACCGAGACGATTTGGAGCAGGCGTTCCTTCACCACCCCCTTCCTTGCCATCGACCCATCATCCCTCCCCCCCAACGACGCTAGCTGCCAGCTGGTTGATGGAGTTGCTGCCCTCTACCCCGAGGCGCCCAAAGCTTTCCACCGCTAAGGTGGCTAGTTTGTGGCTCCGCTCTTCGAAGGACACATGTCCCGGACGCGCGTAGTGTTGGCGCTTGCGCGCCTCGGAGGTAGAGGCAGCTGATCCAACATGATCCGCGTTGCCTTCTCGCAGGGCCTGCGCTTGCGGGTCTACATGGGTGACGTCCAGCAGGGTGGACCTTTCCCTGTATTCCCTGTTAGGAGCGTCCCGAAGACCTCCTCTCCTGACAACGATGTCCATACGCAGGTTCCCGTCTGCAGTGAACGGTCCGCCGCTCTCTACTTGGTGTGGGATTCCCAGCCGCTTCAGCGTGCGGGAGGTCGCGTGAACCAACAACAGCTGATGCTGGTTTACCTGTGCCCCTGCTCTGGGGCAGATGCGTGCGTGGCGTGTGCCTACGTCGACTGCGTCGCAGCAGGGGCACCTCACTGCCACGTGCTCCTCGAGGCCCATGAAGCGCCTTCCCATGCCCACGAACTCCGCTGCAGGTGTGACACTTAGCGAGTCTGTTGGCCTCGCCCGAAGGCAAGCAGTGGCTCCTGCTCCTTGTAGACTCCTGTAGCGAGCTTTGGCGAAGGCCTTGGTCTCGCCCCCCCCCAGCGGGTCGCCGGGTCCAGGTGGGCGTGCAATCTCCGGTAGCCCCTCCAGCGAGGCTGTGTGTGCAGCGTGCCGACCTTGATTCACCAGCTTGCCCAACCTCTGTTGAGCCTTCCGGGATTAGGTGAGTATGGCATCATGCGCAGCCAGCATGCCGGCTTCAGGGAGCCCTGGGACCAGGTCCCCCTCTGCACCCATGCTCCGTTCCAACCAATATTCGGGGACGGTGCCCTCCATCGCTTCCTTCGTCACACCCGCGTGTCCCGAATCTCTCGCAAGATGCCGCCGAGCTCAGCAATGATGCTCGATTCAGGGAGACCCCTCTTGACTCTAGTCTCCCAGCGGGCCCGAGAGGTCTGCTAGAACCTCCGGCAGGATGCCCACCCTGCTCCCAATTGAGGCAGACATTAGCCTCGCTTCCGTCGACGGCAGCCCTAACCCTCCCGCTCCCGTCGAAAGGCGTGCTTGACCTTGTTGGTGGGGTTTTAGAGTCAGTTGCCTAGCCGGGCACCCCTCCTGGAAAAACGACTGTGCATCCGCCGCTCCCGGTAGCTCTAGGATATTTTCGTAGGCCCACTGAGCCCCGTTGTCGGTCCTTCGGCATGCTTCGAGTGACAGCCTAGGGTACAGAGCCCTTTCGAGGTAGCCCGTCCCCTGCCCGAGGGATTCGACGGTGATGAGGGCCGCCGCTTGCTTGTCGGGCATGTTAGCGAGGCAGCGCGCGAGGCGGCCCGCGCCTCCATCCCTCACTACCTCCATTGCTCGCCCCAGCACGTATTCATCCGAGCCGATCGGAGCACGATTGGTATGGTACTCGTACGCACTACAAGCAGTTGTAGCACTCTCGCGTATGTTGAATAGAGTCTTGAGAGCATCTCGGCATCGCGAATATTTATAATTACTATCAATATTACGGGGGATCATAGTAAATAGCAGGGCTTTTCGCGGGGCATGACCCGACCCGCGGGCCGAGTCACGGGGTGTTCAGAATGTCACGGGTCGGGCCGGGTCAGGAAGTGTTCAATATCTCACGGGTCGGGTCGGGTCGGGTCGGGTCGGGTCAAGAGGGGATGAAAATCTCACGGGTCGGGGGAAGTCATAACCCGCGAGAATCGGGTCACTCGCGGGTCGGGCCAGCATGACCCGCGAATTTTTTTCTACTGACCCGCGGGTCGGACCCGCGCCTTCGGCTCGCGGATCCGACACTTCAATCACTTTCCGCTCTCTTACCCAAAAAGGCTTCTTTCGCACCAATACTCAATAATACCCCTTTGGTATCATACAGTATTCAAACATAAAAGCACCGCCATATTCATATACGCATGCCCGCATCCATTCATACCCACTTCCGCCAGGTCATATATCGCGCGGGGCACTAAAATTAACATTAAATTGATTTTGAAGAGCCGACCCACGGGCCAGATCCGCGGGTCGAACCTTCGGGTCAAGACAAATGGTCTCGCGGGTCAAGGTGACCCGACCCGCATGAAACCCGTGTCTCACGGGTCAATCAGAGGGTGGCGGATCGGGTCGGGTTGGGTCAGGAGGTTTGGAATTCTCGCGGGTCGGGTCGGGTCGGGTCGAGTCGAGTCGGGTCGGGTCGGGTCGGGTCGGGTCGGGTCGGGTCGGGTCGGGTCGGGTCGGGTCGGGTCGGGTCGGGTCGGGTCGGGTCAGGAGATTTTCAAATCTCACGGATCGGGTTGGATCGGGTCGAGTCGGGTCAAGAGGCTTTCAAACTCTCGCGGGTCGGATCGGGTCAACATACCTCATTTTTTTCTGACCCGACCCAACCCGACCCGACCCGACCCGACCCGTGAGAGTTGACCTGATCCGCGGAAGGCCCTGGTAAATAGGACTTGTAGTACACACAAAAACCTATATGTTCACCTATTTTTTTCGAACAATACTGGGTCCAATTTACTATGGTACCCCGGAGCAGTAGTTACGGCGAAACATTGCACACCTCGGACATATACGTAGCATCGATTCCCACATCATTGTCTAGGTTTGTCAAGGCAGATTATGTCTATGTATCGCGCGATCTTGTGTACCAGGTATGTGTCTACCCGGTTATACATCAACAATAATATAAGTAGTACCTAGTACAACAGCGGTTAGTTTTTTCGCCCCCCGGTCCGGGGGTGGGACACTTATGATCTACAGCAGCAGTATGCAACAGTTGTATTCGATCATAGCGCACATGTTTCCTGGGTTGGATTTGTACTCTGCAGACCCTGTGCACAACGGTAGGTAGGTAGGTATGGGGAACTGTACTGCTGGACATGTCAGTACAGTAGACTTTAGTGCTATACTAGTGGGTGATCTACAACGGCAATAAAGCTCCTCGATTTGCAGACCCTCAGTTTCGTTGGATGCTATCTATCGTCGTAGCCCACAACTTCCGCCGCAGTGTTGGCTACGCTCAGGGCTCTGGAGGCGGCGCCAAGCTGCGTCCTTTACCGCGCTTTCTCTGTCGTCGTTTCGACCGACCTCTCCCGAGAGACTATACGTACGAATCTCATTTCTTCGAGAGAGGATAACGCGGGTTTCTAACTTTGACGAGGCCGATATAATGGGGAAACCCCTTTCGAGATTGCTGAAGCGTCCGACGAACATGACTCCCACATTAAAGCGCACAAGTTGACGACACTTATAACAAATAGAATCATGCGATAACGACAGCTATCTTCTATCTTGTGAAAAGGAGTCGCAGAGCCGGGTTTCTGTGCTCCGTGTTTTATGGTAGATGCTAAGCTGGATTCGTACACGGGGATTGGCGTGTTCCATACAGTGGGCGCCCGCAATATAGAAATATTATGTTAGTAAGTAAAATAGGCTCAGACTCGTAGACTCTCAACTCATTATGCCGAAGCTGAGCCAACTCGTAAAACACTATTCCTCCTCTCGCGGTCTCGTCGGCTGGTATACGGTCACCTGGCACTCCCCGGAGAACGCAGATTCGCCTACGCTCTGATGCGGTGTTTCGCGGACCACGGTAGGTGGACAGTTGGTGAGGGTCGTTGCCTATTATAGTTGGACCGGCAGGACGGTCAAGGCTTCGTACTATTTAATAGTAGCACACGCAAAAGCAATTTTCCACCCCTTCCCACCCCCTACTATATACCAGGTAGGTTGGGTTGGCGTCGGTTGGCAACGACACTATAAAACATGCCGCTCACTACTTGAGCTACTTGTGCAGTAGACAACCAGGGTATCGTTTTTTGTTTTTGGCGGCCGGTCACAGCTGGTTGTCGAGTTCGATCAATTATGCGAGGGGAAGAACCTTTACAACGCACAACAAGTGGGAATGATCGTATCAAGTAGTGTTCATGGTGAGGCACCCAAGAGGCAGTTACATATTACTCCCACTCATTGCTGTCTCGGAAGTGGCTGCACCCGAAGTTAAGTTAACCCACTGAAGCTTTCGTCCGTACGCAAGTCCGCATCGCAAGCGGTTTGTAGTAGGATGCCGCTCACCTTTCGTGCGACTCGCCGGAAACCTCACGGCGCTTCGGGCTTGGTGCAACCAATATCTGCCTGCTCCGTCCCTGCATTGAAGGGATGCGAGGGCCTATAGTCATACGACTGCGGCCATGCATGAGATCGAGTGCATCTCTCCTATCGAGTACCCCCCCCCCCCGTCCCCAAACCCCTCACGGAGCTGCTCTCTCTTTCGCAGACATGGGCGTTTTGCTTTCGGTTGAGGTGTTGTGCGTTCAAATGCATTTCTGGGATAATTATGCGCACACGGATTTCAGAATATGGTTGAGCTACAAAACAGTACTGCTCGAGTTATAAAAATAGACAGCGTGTGTCATACGCCGGAGCTGTCGCTGCCGCAGCAAGCTCGAAGCATGTCGCACGAGGGACGTACATATTTCAACGAATGGCTTTGACGAGGAAGCGGATTAAGTGCAACAGACGGTAAGTAAGGGCGCTTGCGGGAGAGAAACAACAACAATAATAGCAACACCAGCGATATCAATCAGCGAGCAAGGCGGAGCACTACCGTAGCAGGGAAGAGGGTGCGGAGAGCACCACACATTCTAAATATCGGGATAATATCTACTCCCCGCCCGAGTAGGTTTCACAATATGTGAGCTTGGATCTAAACGTGTGTGTGTTTTGACTTAAAAAATGCGCAGCGTGGTCAGCACTTCGGAATCGTCGTTTGCAATTGAGGAACTTCCTGGTCATACACGCGGCGCCTGACCCCCGCCCCCTCTCTCAACCCCGCCCTCAATCCTGACCCCCCTCCAACCGCCAACCCCCAAGCCACCTTCCCTAACCCCTCTCCAACCCCCTCCACTCCAACAACTCCAACAACACCGCGACCGACAACAGCGAGCAAGGCGATGCATTACTGTAGCAGGGAGGAAGGGGAAGACAGCGCCGTATTATAGTAAAAAAAAAGGGCAAATAAATGCCAAAATCAGTTATATATACCTGACCCGGGGCCAAAATCAGGTACATATTAAAACCAAGTGAAAAACGCGCGCCACGAGCGGTGTTGTGTCCATGAAAGTCGGGTAAAACATGAAGCGTGCCACATGGCCGCCAAAATTAAAATTGTTTAGTTTTCTTGGGAGTGTAAATGCCACGGGCTTCACTTGGACCTGCAGAGAGCCACTATTAATAGGCTTCGTGTCGTTTGTTTTGCCACGGCGGGGGCGCCAGCAACAAGAGTATTTACTCTGGCGCCCCCCCCCCCCGTTGGCAGCTCCAAATCTTCTAGACCGTCCTCGCGGAACGGCCTGCTCGGCTCGAAATTATCTTGCCGTACCAAACCTGAGGCCACCTCGACGCGGGGTGGTGCAGAGGGCGGACAGCGACCATGCGAAATAATAGTATAAACCGCTGTGACCATACATAGAAAACAACACACAGCAGGACAGCAGGACACGTCACAACAACTATTTAATAACTGAAGCACGTCGCACACCCCAAGTCGGTCGCCCCGGTGGTTCAAGTGGTTAACCTCGAATTCTACTTGTTTGAGTCCTGGGTTCGAGCCCCAGGTGGGTCGGACTTTGACTTTATTTGCGAAAAAGAAAGAAAAAAAAAGGGTTTAATTGTTGAGAGCGCCTTGCAGCGTGGGTAGGCACAATTCGACTCGAGTCGACGAGGGAAGAAAAGGCCGAAATCTTCTCGCGATAAAAATGAAGGCACGTACCGTAGCGGGAAGGGGGAAGAAGAGCCTGCTATGTGACCCCGGATCTGAGTTACGAGTTGGAAAGAGAGAGAGAGAAGAAGATGTGCGAAGATAATGAATGGGATGAGAAAAAATAAATAAATATATATATCAGTGAAAAAGGACGGCTGATTGGGGGCGGCGGGGGGGGGGGAGGGAGGGGGGGAGCGTGGAGTGGGGAACGAGGGAGGGAGTCGGGGGGGGGGGGCTACGGTGGGGGGGGGGCGAACGGGCGGGAGGGGCGATCGAGAATGGGGTGAGGGGGAAAGGGGGGAGAGGAGGAGGGAAGGGAAGGGGTGGGGGAAGCGAGGAAGGGGGGTCTCGTCGTTCTGGGTCATTCTGCTCGGCCGTTCTGGGCCGTTGTAGGCAGGATCGGACACCACGGGTCTGGGCGCGTGGGGTGTCGGGAGTCGAGCAGGGTGGGTGATACAACAATAGCGTATCGTGGAGTACCAGGTAGTTCGTAGTAGTAGGCGAAGAGCGCTGTCTCGAGCCTTGGGACGATATACCACAGGCATATATCGATATGTGGACAAAGCAGCAGCAGAACTACTGTATGTGCCATGGCAACAGTATGGCATCGTATACACACAGCATATATGGCACAGCAGTGTTAGCGTTTGTGATGATCCGGTGGTGGTGATATAATGTAAATTTGTAGACAATAAGCGTCCTCGACACCGCCAAACTCAATATTGTACACGTATCTTCATGCGTCTGGTATACAAGTATACACATGCTTGGTCTCGTACAACAACAGGTATCACATACCTGGCTGGTACTGACTGGTACGAGGTATGATATCGTACCTGACAGGTGGTATTTTATGTAGGCAGGGTGTGTTGTGTGCCTCGCATTATAGCTTAGGAGACTCGTGGGCAAAACACAAATAACGAACTTTCAGTCCATAGTTGGCTTGCTTTGCGTCGGCGGCTGTCGCTCATGCGTGCTCATCTTAGAGTATATCTTTTTTTGTCCGGTATACTGAAGTATACGAGTACCTATCATACCCCCGATGCGTCTCGTTCTCGTTGTGCTCTTTTAACATGAGCGAACGACGTACGTACGTAGTGTCCGTTTGCCGGCTGCGGGTGCTGGCTTGGATAGTGGGTGAACCTTCATCATATGTATGCATACCACACAAGGTATAATAGTTGTACATGTATGTGGTGTATGGATACAGCAGTATTCCTATCAGTGACCTGCGGTATCGAGATCATCAAGGTGCTGGTACTCACAGCTCACAGCACTACTACTATGTATATCGCCCCCCCTCCATAAGGTACCACTGCCAGCGCGCATACATTATGCACACAGCCTACGCTTGGTTGCTACCTGGTATTTGAGACACAAAGGATGTGATCCACCCTAAAATCCAGTATAAAACCCCGCCCAGTTGTCGTAGTAATGTATGTGTTTCCCCGGAGATCTCCGACTGGCCGGATTTCTCGTGGGACTTTCGTTATTATCACGAAACAAGGACAACTTTCTTATGTGCTGTGTGTGTGTGTGTGTGTGTTCTTCACATTAAACCGTTCTTTCAACCCGTCGACATCCAGCACAACCAGTGTCCGTGCCGATTCTTCCATCCTAGAAGAGATACAAGTTCTGTGGTCACAAAGCTACGCCACAGAGATACTACGTTGCCACGTGTGCAGTGTGAACTGCAGTGGGCAATGCAAAGCCATGTCATCATACTAGATACGACAGGCACGACATACGCAATCTATGAAATAGTGAAACGAAAAGAAACAATCAAAGAGAAAACAAAACAAGGTAGACAAGTCGAAAAAGAAAAAGAAGAAAAATGAAAGCAAAATCTAAGAGAAACAATCTGTCGTGCCCCCCCCCCCGCAGGCGAGGTGGCCTACACTTGAAAAAGAACGAGCTGGAAAAAAGAAGAAATAACAAAAGACACCACTGCTTGTGAACAGAGTAAGACAAAGAACCAAGGAGAAAGTAACAAGGAAAAATAACAAAGGGGAAATAACAGGCAGACCAAAGCCCAAAGCACCTTCTAGGTGGCGGCAGCAGCTTGTGGTACGAGTAGTATAGCCAGGTTCTCCCTGCTAATCCGCCTGGTACCTTGCTACCCAGACTGCCGTCTCCGCCCTGCGTTCGTCAACTATGCCCAGCCCCTTGGCGTCAGACAATACGAGCCGAGCAGAGCAGGTTAGCAGTATCAGAGGGTGGTCTGGTATAATAGTGCTGTACCTGGCACGTGTATAGCCGGCACCTGGCACATGTTCTGTGTCGCGTGCTTTGTGATCATGGCCATCGCTGCTGTGCTTTCTCGATATATTTCCTGTTTTGATACCCAGTTTCAGATATGTTCGAACATGTAAGGAGCGGATTGGTATCTATACTATTACGGGGGACCCTAGTTAACAGGACCTATGGTGTAGATAAAAACCTATATGTTTAACCATTTTTACTAACAATATTTGGTCTTGTTAACTATGGCCCCCCGTAATAAAATACAAACGATCATTACATTTGCGGACACAGCATGACGCTCGTTCATTTTTATTAGTTCCAGTATTTTTCTTCGTACTCGTTGTTTTCAAAGTTTTATTTTACTTGCGGTCGCTTGCGCCGCGATCTGACTTCGAATTTGCCGAATTTCACCAAAAAAATGAAGGAAACAAAAAATACAGAATCAAAATCATGGAAAAGGTATTCCGTTTTTGATGAGGGGTCGGAGACTTCGGCTTCCAACCACCATCCCACGCACTGCTCCAAAAGGTTCCAACCAAGGACAGGACAGGAGTCTCCACGGCCCGGAAGTACACCCCTCCAGCTGAACCGCTCTACAGACCGCGATACTCGGCGGAAGGCTCGACGCTGTTCCGTGTTTGCTATAAGCTGGAACGCTTGGAACCTTGTGGTTGTGAGCGCTTACGTGTGTGCCACTCACTCTGTCTCGTCATCACCCTCTTCAGGAAAGCACGATAGGCGTCGATTCTTTTGCTTGTTCCTGTTATTGGGCGATAGCTCAGGCTGGCCAACGGAGAGCGACATTGATCTCTACTGGAACCCAGGCAAGTGCTGACCCTCACGATGCGACACAGCGTGGGTGTCGAGCATGTGGTGCGCTTGGTGCAGGGCCGGTGTACGGCGGTCCCGTGTTGCCCCTGACCCCAGGCGGCCTTTTCTTGCTTTAAAAACGTGACTGATGGCTGCTTCCTACCTACACTTCTACTCGTAGTATATTTTTCAACCAGCACGGCAGTCGGTCGAACCCTCGGTATATTTTTGCTTTCCAAACCAACTTTGGACGGAAATATAAGCACCAATAGTTATCGAGTTTAATACTTGAACAACGTTTACATTTATGGCCGGATGGGTACATTAGCAAGCCTCGCGCTGTTGCGCGGCTGGGACGCAGTTCGAACGAATTTTGTTTTTCGAAATATATATTTTTCGCTTTCGATCCGTTGGGCGAGACGGGCAACTTTATTTTCGATGAAAGACGTGAAAAGCAGAGGCGCACGTTGCAAACTATGCGTTGGCTTTCCTGCAACTCGAGTATCCGAGACGCAGCAGGGGCACGCGGCGACTCCCCACTCCCCACTTTCCCTCTCGTCGTCGGGTCTCCGAGTGTAGGTCTGTGTCAAGCCGAGGAAGAGCGGAAGTCTGTGCTCGCTGTTTGGTGATTTTTTAGTGATCACCCAAAAATCGTTTTTCAAAATCCGCAATCCCATCACATGGTCTCGCTTGGCCATCTTTCTCTGCTCTGCTTGATGCATGGACGAGCCTACTTACGGAGTTAGGCGGGCAAGCCGATCGTAGATGATGAGCCATCGAAGACCCAGAAGAAGGGAAACACTACGTACGAACCCGGATTGATACGTACGCAACCTCCGGTGTTTTTATTCGTTACAGCTTTTGGTGGCGCTGCTGGTGCTGCTGGTGTTGCTGGCTGCAGTAAAGCTCTGTCGGCCTCTGCTACGCGATCATCACGGCCAGACTTTGTGCCACTGGCTTATCCTGTATCTATCTGACTCTTTCGGGTCTGTTATCGACCATTCTAGAGCCTACTGAAATGATCGATTGCCCCTCACCAATTACGTCGGTTGGTACTCACTCGTAGTCGGTATGTCCTCCGTTCAGCAAACGGACCGGCAGGAAGCAGCAGCAGCAGCAGCAGCAGCAGCAGCAGCAGCAGCGGCAGCGGCAGCGGCAGCGGCAACTCAGTCAAAAAGCGCCCTTCGTTTACACGTTATGACTGCTGTAGGGCGTGCAACGCACCAACACACAGCACCCACCCACTCGTACTGCTCTTATCTTTGGGGTGCGTTCCAATTTCCAATCAGCACTCGTACGTACCAGTATCCAACAACAGGAGTACAGGGTCCGAGTAGTTTTACTAAAACATACCTGGTACATACCCGTACCAATACGTACCAGGTACGAGTACCAGGTACCAATGCGAATGCGAATGGTGCCAGGTACCAATGCGAATGGTACCAGGTATTGACCCTCTTGGAACTCCGGTCCCGTTTTGGGGACACGCTACTCGAATTCCAAGTAATTTGCCCCCAATTGTCCCCAAAACGAGGCTGTGGTCCTAAAAGGGTTAATATTACTACTGCAGAGGGGTCCCTCCTATGAGTGCCGTGAGTAGTGCCCGTTTTTGAGATTTACGTGTTCCTCGGGTACTGATGTACATCATTTGACGGGACTTATTCACCCGCCACGTGCGATACGAGGTACTGCTGTACGTACATGCATACCAGGTACCTCGTACGAGTATATAGTTTGCCGAGTAGTGCCGGCTGCCGCTACGGCGGTATAGTGCCGGTATTGTTTCCTGGCGCATATCATACCGGCACCACGTACTCGTACGTATGACAGGGACTACTATTAATATTCATACCAGGTACCAGGTACGTATTAGTTCTGCTGCGACGCTGCGGCTGCTCCTGCTTGGCTCGTACATGCATGCGCACGCACACATCTGATACCTGATATGATATGCATCTGCAAGAACAGCGGTCACATCGTTATTCAAATCGTGGCTAGCGTAAACAGTCGTACCAGGTACGTACGAGTATTAATAGTACAAGCAAGTACAACGCAGCAGTACGTAATGCAGCAACTGAGTACCAGGTACCAGGTATAAGTATACTTTGTGTCTTTGTTAGTATGGTCCGTTTTGTCTTTTTTTTGCGTTTTGCTATCTGCTTCTGTTTTTGTTTCGTTTTGTTTTTTTTGCTTAGCTTCATCTTCTTTTCTAGGTTTTTGTCTGTTATTAATATTATAGTCTCCTTTTTGCTTCCCTGGTGTCCGCAGTGGTGGAGTGCGTATGCTTGTTTTTTGTGTTTGCCTCCGTTTTTACTTGAGGCATTTCTTCCACTCCAGAGTTGTTGGAGCCTGTCCTGCGACCACGGACTGCATTGTATTGTGAGTTAATGTGAGAACAACAACAACAACAACAAATACTGCTGCTGCACGAGCTCTTTTGTGTTAGCTGTTTCATAGAATGTGCATGGCGTGCCGTGTCGCATTGTGTGTGTGTTCTTCACATTAAACCGTTCTTTCTACCCGTCGACATCCAGCACAACCAGTGTCCGTGCCGATTCTTCAATTCTATTAATAGAAGAGATACAAGTTCTGTGGTCACAGAGCGACGCCACACATGACATGGCATGTATTGTCCACTCTGTGCTTGCTTCATAAAAATGTAGTATATCCGTCGCGTAGTTTGGTGGCCACATAATTTGAGCGCTCTCTATGATTGAAGAATCGGCACAGACACTGGTTGTACTGGATGTCGGCGGGTAGGAAGGAACTGTTTGAATTGGAGAACACACACTCTCGTTCGTATGGCAAAGAGGTTGTTTTTGTTTTGCCTCCAGTGCAATGTTCATGGTCTGCACGTACCCTGTGTTTGTATGTGATCTACGACAGCAGTACAACTATTAATAAAATGCCCCACAGGTATGGCAGAGAGAGGAGAGAGGACCATCAACAGACAAACTGCACCCGCAGGTGTTGGTTCTTGAATGTTGACTTTTGATATACCTGGTGTCCTGGTGTACGAGGCACAAGCAAGCACGGATCAGCTTTTCCCCCTCTTGAAGTAAGTATTCATGGTCGCTTTGAGTTTAAGACCTTATGCACTCACCTGGTACCTGGTATCATTTACCATGGTATATCGTACCTGGTATGATACTTTTTGTGTAAATATCATACCAGGTACTAATATGCGGGACCATAGTAAATACCTGGCAGGACCAAACATTATTACTAAGTATAAATAGGTAAAACATATACGTGGTAGCAGTTTGTTTGAAATCTATTTACTATGGTCCTCCGTATTATTAATAGCTCTCCAGCAGACGCGAGCTATGTGCAGCTGCACCATGCACAATTTTTTTTTGCAGCATGCGGGTCTTATTGGTCAATGCGGCTTTTCGGCCGCTCGTTTTTTTTTTTCGGAAAAACGCAACCAAAACACGCCCCTGCCCACAAAGGGTTGGGGTTAGGGCAGGCCTGGGGTAGGGTTTCTCTGGGTCCACGTGCAAGGTTGAAGTTGACGACACAACGTCCTGCAAACGTTTTGTGCTGAATGCAGCTGCACATAGCGGGCGCCCTCTCTGCTCGTTTGCACGAGAATGTAGAAGGTAGAGGCGTTCTCTTATGCCTGCGTGAGAACGAATGGTGACCAGCCATACATGAACGATTTACTCTGTATGCATACGGCATCCGGACGTACTCGCATGATGTGGACGAGTGCGTAGATGAACGAACACACTGACTCACTCGCAATACCTTTTGTGACAGATGATAACAGGGGCGTGTAAGATACGTACTGCCGGCCCTGGCCGGCCTAAAAAAATAAAGATGTCAGGAGTAAGAAGACCAGGCTGCAAAATTGCCTTAATTTGCCTCGATTTGCCTTGACTGACACTAAACAAAGTGTCGAACGTTCGGACCTTACACCCTTGACACTCGACAGCTCACGAACTTCCTCGCTTGGAATGTGTCCTGTCATCTCTGACTGCAACAGCGCAACTGCAGTCGCCAAAGCCGAAATAGAATGAACAAGGGCGGGTAGTGGACTGCGAATTGCGGATGTCTTTTTTGCCCCGCCAAGGCCAAGGTACTTTTTTGTCCTCTCCAGCCGCGACCGATAGTATCTCAAGGATGGGTACAGCAGGTTTAACTCATTTAGAACCGCAGTCCGGTTTTGGGGACAAACTACTTGAGATTTGAGTGGTTTGTCCCCAAAACGGGACTGCGGTTCTAAAAGGGTTCAAGTTATACCGCTGTACGAGTACCCAGAAATGAGGAGTGAGAAGTCAGAGCAAGTGGCTGGTGACATGACCGCAAATGAACTAATACTTGACGTAACGGCAAGTGACGGCTAATTCAGGGGACGCGATCGAAATGCTCCCCATTATTTGAAAGAAAAATGTTACAGTCCCAAATATCCTGGCTGCTGGTAGTCGCAACCCTAAAATCAGAAATCAGAAGTCAACATCGCCGTCCGAGTCCGAGCTCTCAATCTCCCCTCCATTGCCTAGAAAGCCACCTGACTCCGCTGAGTCAGGGTCCCAGGCGATGAACGGGCTAGGGTCGTAGTCCTTCGCCACGAGCTGCAAGTTGGCCCGAACGAAGACGAGCTTCTCCGCCTCGGCAGATGCGCGCATGCTCTTCTTAGCTCTGGGACCCGCCAGAGGATAATCGACCACGGCGTTACGCCTGAAGGCCATGGTATGCTACTCCGCCACACCGGCACACAGCTGTTGCGTCCTGCGTGTGGCGTAGCTTTCAGTTGTCTGTGGGCGCCTACGTAGAGCTCTGCTCTGCTGCACAGCTCTGCCGCACAGCTTAGCAGCGTTTGGAGTTTGGAAATAGAAACGGGGGTTTCCATTCTATATGGGGGCGTTATTTGCCCGGGGATAGGAGACGTATATATTTTCCATTGGTTAAATTATTACCTCGAGCCCTATTGATTTCGGGTAATTACCGCTACCGGGAAATGTGCATCCCTGGTTCTGTCCATGTGGTTGGATTATTTGTCCGTTTGTTTCTTAACCCTTTTAGAACCGCAGTCCCGTTCTGGGGACAAACCAGTCAAATTTCAAGTAGTTTTGTCCCCAAACGGGACTGCGGTTCTAAAGGGGTTAACTGTCATGTCATTTTCTTTCACGGATCGATTCTGTTCTGGATCAGATTGGTCTACTGCTGTTGATAATACCATCAATAGGAGCTACTATTGATAGACTGCTGTAGGTTCCTCCGCAAGCAGATTCTTGAGAAATTGAGAACCGTATTAAATGGTTATCGCAGATTGAGAATGTTATGATATAAGTGTTCGTGCTCTCCGTTCTTTACCCGTCGACATCCAGCCCAACCAGTGTCCATGCCGATTCTTCAATCCCAGACGGATACGAGTCCTATGGTCACAAAACTACGCCACAGAGATTCAACATTGTTTTTATGCAGTAAGGCTCATTCTCATCCGAGAGAATGGCGCGCTGGCAAGACGTACCGGTAATACCGCAAATCGATAATCAACAAAATGACAAAATCGCTCGCAAGAACCACAGCAGTCGACAAAATGCCGGTACGGCGACAAGGCAGAACTCCAAAATTCCCAGTATTCAGGGAGTTTTTTTCACCAGCGGCCATCTCCAAACCGACGAAACCGTTTTTTTTTTCGGCGAACCGCTTGTGGTTTTTTAGAACCGCTGAGAACCGGGTGCGTAACGGTATTGTCGATCCCTGGGTTTTGGCTCCAAAAGGACCTCGTGTGTTCCTGTTTTCGCTCGCGTCCCACCAGCCATAAAAGCTATTAATAGGAGGGGGTCACAGGCCAAAAATCTCTAACTGTTGGGTTAGGATCACCTGAGAAACACGAAAGTGTCAAGGTTGCCGTATATAACACCCGGGTGATGAGATATCATAGCGTGCATATATATAGTGCTGATATACTACAGGTGATAAAATAACCAACGTGTTACGTGGGTGATGAGATAGCTATGTTGGCGTGCCACACGGGTGATAAGATAACACTAACGTATCACACGGGTGATGAGAAAACACTCGCGTCTCGCACGGGTAATGAATTAACACTATTAATACCGTATCACACCGGGTGATAAGATAACACTACCCTTTCACAGGGTGATGATATCCCGCAGCTATAAATAGCGTATCGCACGGGTGATGACATCATACACCGTACCACACTCTGGTGGTACGATAACACTACGTATCACAGGGCGATAATGTAGCCATTAATAGCGTACCACACGGGTGATAATATCACACTGTTGTAGCGTATCACACTGGATCACACTACCGTATCACACGGGTGGTAAGATAACACCCCCCCTGCTGGGACTAATTTTCGAGGCGAGTTTCTCCTATCAAGCAAGGGAAGGCGGGGCTCGGCGAGGCGCGCGCACACAACTAACCAAAACGGCCGTGGGTTTTCTGGAAAATATGTCGGCGTAACGTTTCCATATATGTAGAGCGAGATAGACGCATCGCTTGTCGTTTTTTTTTCACCTTCTTCTCCGCTGTGGAGAAACCAGCTTTGGGATTCGTCCAAGGGGGTGTGTATCTTATCACCCGGTGTGTTATTTATCACACATGGTATATACGTACGTGTACCACTTCTGGGCGGAAATGTAGGGAGCGTGTATACATAAAGAGGGAGACCCAACGGTCCTTACATCCCCGGCCAGAGTGGCGTTGATATACGGTATAGTTCAAGGCGGGGGGGGGAGGGATCACCTCAGCATTCGAGGTGGTAGCGAGCCGTTGAAGGCAAAGTCTGCCCTCGTGTCTCGTTTCGTTGGGGGACTTGACGTTTTAGTTTTTGCAGCTGTTTTTGTGGTGTGGTTTCGAAATTGTGCCCTCGTTGAAATTGCGCTGCTCAACGAACGAACAATAAGTTTATCCTCTTTTTTCCCCTCCTCTCAAGAGCTGTTCATCTACTCGCAAAACAGCGGCCGCGGTATGCACGTGATTCACGTGATGCCACATTTATCTCCAGGGGAGGACTGCAGTCTATTAACCCCTTTAGAACCGCAGTCCCGTTTTAGGGACAAAGTACTTGAAATTTGACTGGTTTGTCCCCACATATGGGACTGCGGTTCTAAAAGGGTTAATAACACTTTACCCCTGATTATTTTTGTTTCTGTTGACGGTTGACGGTGGGCATGGCACCAGGTATCGTAGCTCGTTGCGTCAGCGCGTCGGGGCCCAACAGCAGTCGAACTGATGTACGTATCTTCTGCTGCGTAGTACTGACTGCTGTACATAGGTACTCATTAATAGTTGGTATGTACAGGTGTAATAGACTATCTATTTTGCCGTAAACGATACCCTGGTATGACCATTGTCTGCACAAAGCACTGGTACTATTATTTTTATTTTTAGCCCATTTTTTTTTTTTTTGCCTATCCCATTTATTATCTTCGCCCGTCTTCTTCTCTCTCTCCTTCCAACTCGTAACTCAGATCCGGGGTCACATAGCAGGCTCTTCTCCCCCCTTCCCGCTACGGTACGTGCCTTCATTTTTATCGCGAGAAGATTTCAGCCTTTTCTTCCCTCGTCGACTCGCATCGAATTGTGCCTACCCACGCTGCAAGGCGCTCTCAACAATTGAATCCTTTTTTATTTCTATTTTTGCAAATATAATCAAAGTCCGACCCACCTGGGGCTCGAATCCAGGACCCAGGGCTCAAACAAGTAGAATTCGAGGTTAACCACTTGAACCACCGGGGCGACCGGCTACATTTGCCACTTGACAGTGCGCGGTAGTTTTTCCAGTGTTCCAAACCATGTATGTTGTGTATAATCCACATTTGCGATTTTTTTATTCATTTTTCATTTGGTCTGTCTCACAGCAGTCTTGTGACCAGAGAATATTCTGGGCGGACACTGGGCGGACACTGGGTTCACTGACGTGCTTGAGTAAAAACAACCATGTAACCCTTCTATTACGGGGGACCATAGTTAATAGGACCAAATATTGTTAGTAAAAATGGTTAAATATATAGGTTTTATGTATACCGTAGGTCCCATTAACTATGGTCCCCCGTAATATGACCGCCGTCCCGCTTTAGGGACAAACTTCGTGCTCATTAGTAGTGTCAATAGTTTATGCCCGAAACGGGCCTGCAGTTCTCTTCAAACTTTTAGGACCGCAGTCCCGTTCTGGGCACAAACTACTTGGAATTTGAGTGTTTTGTCCCCACAACGGGACGGCGGCTCCAAAAGGGTTGAGGCATGTTTTGAGAGTTTTGGAGAGAATCGGCCCTGGAATTCGTCCAAGGGTGTGTGTGTGTTGCACCTTCGTACAGTAATGGCCCCTCCATAATGGTCCCTCTGTAGGGGTTCGGTCCCTCGTTAGCGCCAGTGAGCAATGCCGGCACTAATCGTAGCGGCAATCGGTAGCGCTCCGGACACTGCCACGCTGGTTAATCCCATCTGTGCCAAGCGATTTCACCGGCACTCGAAGCGGGCAGCCCATCTGTGCCAAGCGATTTCACCGGCACTCGAAGCGGGCAGCCGGCACTACCATGTATTAATACATTGATACTATGTACCTGGTACGTACTTGACTTGCTGTATTGTCATTTATTTATTTATTTTATTTTTTTTAAATTATTTTTTCAACTTTTCACAGCATCTCACTGAAGCTGAGTACAAACTTGATTTGCGTTACGCATTCGTACAGGAGGGAACCCCGACACTTCCGACCCGCACATACTACGAGCCTGCATACGTGATCGGCATTTACAGTCATGGTAGTTATCGCTCTCCGATGCACTTCTGTTTTCCCCCCTGGGGCTCCAGACGGGGAAACTCTGGGTGATATTATTAATATTACTAGCAGATGTGACGACCGCGGCACCGGCCACA
Organism: Nereocystis luetkeana; assembly: GCA_031213475.1. Lineage (NCBI taxonomy): Eukaryota > Phaeophyceae > Laminariales > Laminariaceae > Nereocystis > Nereocystis luetkeana. Next base: position 7,357,844 of record JARUPZ010000017.1, read on the forward strand.
GCGTGCTTCGGGGGATAGCTCGCTTTGGGGTCCGCGAGTTACAACCTCGAGGAGTCGCACGGCACGGGCGCGACATGATCCTGCCCGTACACTGCTCGGTGCCCGCGCACGCTGCTCGTAGACGGTTGATCATGCCAGTTCTGCCATTGTTTTGGTCGCTCGAGCGTACATGTCAACCCTTTTAGGACCGCAGTCCCATTTTGGGGACAAACTACTTAGAACTTCGAGTGATTCGTCCCCAAAACGGGACCGCGGTTCTATTAATAGCTGGATTAACCCTTTTAGGACCCCAGTCCCGTTTTGGGGGCAAACTACTTATAATTCGAGTGCTTTGTCCCCGCATATGAGACTGCGGTGCTAACATGGTCAAAAGGGGTTCCGAAGGGGTTAATGGTGTCCACTTGCCAGGCCGATCCCCAAGGGATAGGCCCCTCAGTGAATTGCACGTTTTGGCTAGCGCAACGCATGGCACACCTCGTCGTCGTTGCGGCTTGCATGAAGCGTACCGGTATTCTTCCAACCGCCGAAGGGCCCGAAGGGCCCGGAGAGATGTCGAAGAGCGGAGTACTAGGTAAATGTGCGCGGAGAGCTGCTGCTGTTGCGACTATGATGGAGGGCTTGCGACAACTGTTTTGAGATAATTTGGGAGTTGAGAATTTTCGGTCTGATATTTTGTTCATTTAAAAAAAAGAAGAATTTACAGCTATGATACCGTAGTGTTTAGTGAGCATGTATGTGTGCTCGGCGAGGAACCCAACCCTCAACCTATATATTCGCCTTTTTTAGAGCCTACCTGGTATATGTGCTCGACGTTGATACCACAATAAGCCGCGAGCCTTGGCGGGAACAGGAGATTCTTGCCCGCTGTCGCGTACTGTATGTACTTCGTAGATTGCGCCGAGATCTGCGGCTGTTTCGACAACAATGGGCTGCTTGCATGGATAGGAGGGGAGGCGGTGCTTCAGGGTGTCCGGGTTATTTTTTATGCGCCGAAGTAGCCTGAGTAAGGTAACCACCCGCCTTTAAGTCTACCAGCATCTATAATAGCACAGCGCGCGTGTGTGAGGGGTTGACGTTCATTTAAAAAAAGAAAAAACTGACGTGTGTGCGGAGGTGTTGTAGTTTACCAGGTATTTGTTTCGCGAATGAGGGGTGCAGTATGCAAGGCGCAAGGCGACTCTCGCGAAGGGTTAATGTTCGTATCCTGTCAGGCGGCTCGTTTCAGAAGCTCGCACGAAGCACGTGCGCACGTGCGTGTATATTGGTGGTTGGTTTGCCTCCCCTAGAGGTACAGTAAGTGCTTTTGTGCGTCTTTGGTACCGCTATGCTCCAAGGTATACGTACTGCTTGTATGATAATATTCAATCAAAGCAATCCTTATATTTGAGGCAGTGGTGTAATGTAGGGGCCACGATAAAGCAGCAAAGCAGCGGAATACGTACTGCTTGTATGATAATATTCAATCAAAGCAATCCTTATATTTGAGGCAGTGGTATAATGTAGGGGCCACGATAAAGCAGCAAAGCAGCGGAACTGACGAGTTGCCAATACAAATATCTAGAGCTCCATGCTCCAGGAAGACAGCCCGGACGCCTCTGCGTGCGCGAAAGGACCGAGATTGATTGTACGAGTGAATCGTAACGACATCGGAAGCAAGAGAAGCAAATGCACACCGTTTGCTCGTCACCAGCCAGAGCCAGAGCTGCGCCTACGAAGCTCATCACCAGCTGCTTCCAAGTGGTTGAAAAATGTTTTCCAGACGGGGGAGGGAGCGATTACTATGAATACTACAGTGCACCACCGCAACTCGGTAGCCAGGTGTTGGTATTAAGGTATTAGATAGCACATGTGCACTGTTGTTGCTGTCTCGTCATGAGTGCAGCGGTTAGATTCAGCTGTGACTGGGTGGTATTGCCCATGATGGTATTGGAAAGAGGATGCGTTTTTTTTCACACCAGTCACGAGCCACAAATAGATAAACAACCCATCCGTAGTGGCCTGCTGCTGCTTCTGCTGGTTTGCGGTGGGCTGTGGGTTGTGCACGGGTCAACGAGCCATTGTAGGAAGTTTCATCTTCCGGGAGGGGGCATCGTATATATATATACCTATATATATATATATACCGCAGTACAAAATCGAAACCAACGATGGACACAAAAACCATGTACTGGACCCCCCTCTGCTCACACGCGATATGTTCTTTTGTTGTGATTGTTTTTTCAATCACTTGGTTTGGTTCATGTTCCCCTACTATTACGGGACCACTATTACGGGGGACCATAGTAGTAAATAGGAACAAATATTGTAAGTAAAAATAAGTAAATATTTATTTTCGATTTTTGTGTATACCGTTGGTCCGATTTACTATGGTCCCCCGTAATATCATAATGAGATGAACACCCTCTGGCGCGTTAACCCTTTTAGGACCGCAGTCCCGTTGTGGGGCCAAACCGTACAAATTGCGAGTAGTTTGTCCCCGAAACGGGGCTGCTGTAGTCCTGAAGGGGTTCATACTGCCCGAAATAGAACACCTCGGGTAGGGTGGACTCTTGTCCTGCTGCACTCTTTTTTCCTTTTTCCATCCCACTTTTTTTTCTTTTTTCTTTTCGAGAGAGAGTGTCTGTGATACCACGTACTCGTCTATGATATGTGACCACGACCACACGACGTGTACCGCTCATCAGCGGAGAAATTGCACGCACAAAAGTACGCGCATTACTATTATTTTTAGACGTGTTTTCCCCCCGTCCGTGAGCCTGTTCCCGTTTCTGGCACTCTGACCCCGCAGTGTATGTGTGTGCACACCCATCCCATTTAGCACCCTGCTGCCTGTTTAGTGGTACAGAAACATGATCAGCCCTCGGCTGGAGCTACCGGAAGCCCGTCTGGCACCATGGCCCCATTTGGTACCAGTAAGATCATACGTATCTACCTGGTACTAAATAACTGTACACGGTACACTGAAGTACAACAGCTCCTGCTACAACCCGTGCAACTGCATTTAGCTTTCGTGGAAATCTGAAGAGCCATGCGCGTACGTGCGATTCCTCCGCCTCTCGTTGTTACGGGGGGCCATAGTAAATAGGACTGAATATTGTCGTTAAAAAATAGGGATATATATGGGCTTTAGTGTGTGTGTGCCGTGGGTCCTACCGGTATTTACTATGACCCCCCTGATATTAATAGTAGGAGTTTTTGTCCGCCACACTGCATGGTTTCTGGAGCGTTTCTTCCGCCATGCGTACCGATATTTATAGCTATCAGTCAACTTTTGTTCGTATGTGGATATACACCCACTGGCTGAGGTGCAAGCCAGGCTCTTGTAAACATATTACACCTTCGTACGTACGCGCTGAGCGAAATAGATACGAGTCGTACGAGTGTACAGTCAGTACGTGCGGAAGAAACCACATTTCCAGAAACCGACAACGTAATCATACCAGCAGATACGTATATTCGTATTGAAGGAAAACAATGAAGTACTCGGACGAGTTTTTTTTTTTTTTTTTTTTCATCCTCCTTGGATACCTGGGTAAAATAAGCTTACGCCCAATACACCTTATTTGTGTACCGGTTCTAGTCCATCTGTAGAACACAGATTTTTAACAGCACACTCCGCCAGTGTTGAGGTCATGAGCTTGCCGGACCTCTTTGGTTGACCCCTTTTTACGTTCGAGCAAGAGGTTGGGATAGATACCCAGAGTATTGTATAAATATGTATGGGCAGGTGTGTGCTGCATGGCGCGTTTGGGGGAAATAACGAAATAACGGTGTATTGTTTCCGTACGTCCACGAAGTACTAGCCTTGAGCGTTTTAGTACTGTACTCAGTACACTGCGCAATGCTGTGCAGGAACATAAATCTGTGGCTCTCGAGTCCACGTAAAAAATGTCCCCGGAACCGGATTGCAGTCCTAGCAAGCTTAACGGCCTTGCCGCCTAGCCTTGACAATATGGGTATTGGTAACAATTGCCCGGTAGCCCCCCCTATTGATATTAATATAACACTTTCTTCACTACCTAAATTTCCGAGAAAACTCTCAAGCGGCCGGGGTCAGGGTCAGGTTAGTGTTTTCAAGCCCAAGTACTCAACCAGTTCACACCTCGAAGAGGTCATCGATTCCGAAGGGAAGATATAGACTGTAGTGGATGTATTCCCGACCTTGTATGATCTACATCAACAGCAGTTTACATTGCCGGGTGGGAGCCGTGAAATACGCCGCATGTTTCCTCAGATGGATCTGTGCTGTTTTCAGGTACCTGCACGCACCTCTCACAGAGGCAGTTGAGGAACTACTAATGTAATGTAGACGATTCCACTGCTTGTAGATCATGATCTGTCCGCTGTCCGATGTGTGAGCCGCGCTGTCACAGCTCCCGCCTTCCTTCCCTTGGCAGACCCTTTAGATCAACAGCCGGAGATCCTTGACATCTTGCCTATTGTCGTCTCCTTCTGTCGACCCCCCCTCGTCCCCCTCTTCCTGTCCCGCCTCCCTTATCTTCGCAGACCTTGCGCAGCCAAAAACCGGACGCCCTTAATACCTTTCTGAACATCTTCTCCTCTCGACCCCCCCCCGCCCCGCCTCCCCCTACTGTCCCGCCTCCCTTCCCTTAGCAAACATTTGAGAGCCGATAAGCGGACCCTCCTCAACACCTTTCTTACTTTCTTCCCCCTGTTTCGCCCCCCCCTCCCCTCACCCATCGCCTCCCTTCCCATCGCAATTCTTTCAGAGAACCCACCGCAACGACATCGCACAAGACCGACGGCTGGCCGGCGCGGCGCCGAGAAAAAACGCGCCAGCGAACAGCGGCAGGGGCAACTCATAATATAACAGAACAGGGAGCGCTATATTTACATAAACACATAGCTCGCTCGCTCTCTCTTTTTTTTGTTCCCACCTGCACTTCTTTCGCTCTTTTCGCTTCTCTCCCGGTTCTCGCGAACCCAGCCACAATGGTTGTTCGGCGAGCAGGCGGTGTCGGTGTCGGCCGCGGGGGTAGGGGTCGGGGTGATGGCGGAGGCGCAGCCAGAGGCGGAGGCGCGGGCGGGGACGGGGGTGGAAACCGGCGTAGGGTTGGGGATGGAAGCGGTAGCGGAGGTAGGGGACGCGTTGGCATCAGTGGGGTGGCCGCGAGGGCCCTGGTATCATCGCTGGTACTGGGGGTGACGCGGGCGATCGGTCCTCCGCTCCCGTCGGAGTACACGGTGGTGCACGCCCACGTGGTGATGAGGCACGGACAGCGGACGCGGTTGATCAAGACCCCCGCGCAGGAATTCGGGCAGAACGATGGAGTTGTGGTGAGGGCGTAAGGCGGGGAAAAGCGTGGGGTTGGGGGGAGGGGGAAGGGGGGTTGGGGTCTGGAGGGGGCTGCGAGATCGTCGGCAATGAATGTGGCTCGCTCGGTAGTGACTCCGACCCACCGAAGGGCAATAGTGTTTGCACTACGGCCGGTGATGCTTCAGTAATTGCTGTTGCGGGCGCCGGCGGGGCGTCTGATTAAAACGAATTTTGGTGGCTCGTGCGTAAAAAACAGACGGTGAAAAAACCCTCGACCTGCGTCTCCGTCGGCAAAACAAAGATGTCCGATGGCCAAAGAAATAAATAGAAGCTTCCGAAGGACTTGGACGGTTAGCGTACTGTACGGCGCCGTGGGCAACCTATCGCCCTATTAACCACGGGGGCTGATAGCCTCGAGGCCGTCGTATATTTGCACTTGCCTTGCCCGGTACGAAACGGGTCGAGTTGTTTCGCTTACCCACGATTTTTAGGGGAAGTAGTGGTGTTATCGTCAAGAGGGCAGCAGAGTAAAAAACGCTGGTCGAACAGTGGGGTTCAATACGTGCTCCGTCTCGGAAGGGATACGAGGTCAAAGGTCGAATGACTACGGCAAGTAACAAATGAGTACGCCCCCCCCCCTCCCCCCACCGCCTCTTCCGCACAGGGGGTTCCTCGTCCTTCCCCCGCTCTTTGTCCCCCTTGATGGTGACGATGTGGATGATGGTGGTGATGAGTGTACCCTCCTCCGTTGGCCTCCCTCCCTCCGTCACTCCCCCGTTATGTTCACCCCGCGAACGTTTACGCTCCTTCCTTTTTTCTCCTCCTGCCCCCCCCCCCCCCCCCCCCGGCGCGCACTCTCTCCAACCCCTCTCCCCTCCTTTTCCTCGGCCGCGGTCTTCATTTTGTGGTGGTGGTGGTGGTGATGGTGGTGGTGATGTTTTGGCGGACGATCGCTAGCTTACCCCTGAGGGGGAGGAGCAGTGCTACGAGGTAGGGCAGCAGCTGAAAACGCGCTACATGCCGGGGTCTAACGCGACCGTCACAGAGGCTACGGCTATCGAAGGCCTGACGCTGTGGTACGATCCTGAGAGGGTGCAGGTGTGTAAGAGCCGGAGGAGGAGTGTTTCGGCGCACGGCGGACGGATCGATCAACGATCGGGTGTAGATGATCTACTGTAGATCCTGTACACCCTGCCGTTGTCATATTTTGAGATGACCATGTATAATAGATCATGCAGAGTTGGTACTAATCTGTCGTGCTGAGATGCTGTGCACGATCTGTCCAGTGTGCAGATCCTACCCAGGAAGCGTGTCCTATTGTGTAGATGATGCAGATTTTGAGGCTCCCACCACGCACCATGAGTTAGAGTACACCAGGTACAGATCGACAACCTATCTTACCCCAAATATCTGTTACAGGGGACCATAGTATATAGGACCTACGGTACCCAAAAAATGCTATATATTTCCATATTTTTACAAACAATATTCGGTCTTATTAACTATGGTCCCCCGTAATAGGTCATGTGGTACAATTTTTCGCCAGATGATCTATAGATGATCTGCAGATGATCTGTCAATGATATGTAGATAATCTGTAGATGATGTGTGGATGATTTGTCTATGATCTAAAGAGGATCTGTACATTTTCTGTTGATAATCTGTAGATGAGCTGTAGATGGTCTGGAGATGCTGTTGATGATATGTAGATGACCTGGAGATGATCTGTAGATGAGCTGCAGATGGGCTGTCCTAGGTGTGAGATGAATCCCTTCTGCTAAGCAGAAGATCGCAAATGATGTTGGGATATTTTATATGGTACGTGTGGGGTACCGAACATCGAAAATCAGAGTTCAGATTTCCGACAGCGGGTCGATGAACAAGGAAGGATACCAGGTACCTAATATTTTCAACACTGCCTTGATTTATGTTGAACCATTGTGGTCGGCTTTTGTGTACAAGCGTGATCCGAGAGTCTGGGCGTGCTCGATGTTTGTAGGTCTGGTTTGTATACCCATGTGGTATGTGTCATACAACCCAGAAGGGATGAAGGGATGCGGGCGAGCAGAAAGAGTGTGCGCGCTCTTACTGTGATATGAACTATTACGGGGGGCCATAGTTAACAGGACCAAATGTTAGTAGTAAAAATGGTTAAATATATAGGTTTTCATTGTATACCATAGGTCCTACGGAGTATTAACTATGGCCCCCCGTAATAGTATTATTAATAATAATAGTCTTGACCACCAGGAACAAACAACGTCGACTTTTTCATTAATCGGAAAAACAGAATGGAATTATCATCAACCTTATTTGACCCATTAGCTTTTTTTTCACAATTCCCCCCCCCCCCCCCCCCCCCCGGATAACCCTGGTATTCATTGCACGTCTTTGTTTTCTTTTCGTGGACGCCTTTCTTAACCCTAGTAAGCACGTGGTCTTTTTTTTCGGATACCCCCTGGTATTTATTGCACTTACTATCAAAAAAAAAAATTGTCACCTATGTGGACGCTCTGCAGGTTGTTTCGAGCGGGTACGACCGGACGCTCGAGTCCGCCTCGGCCCTGAGCCTCGGGCTCTACCCCGCCAACCAGGACGATCCCGAGCTCGCGCAGCAGACGCTGTTGTGGCAAAACTTCATCGTCGTACCGATCCACTCTTCCCAGCCAGAGAATGACGGTGAGGTGCTATGGTACGCGTTCTGCTCATCATGCGGACCGGAAATATAGCGATCGTTTGTACATTCATATGAATATCAAGCGGCCCCGTATATTCACGTCTAGAGCGGGTATTAATACCCTATACTCGCACGTATACAATAGTAATCTCCATACTGGTACATAAAGAAGTACCAGGTATAGTACACGTATTCATGTTCATACTCGTATGAAGTGAACTATGCTGAACCAAGCATAGGGCCTCTACTCATTCTCGTTTATATTATTCGTTTCTGGTGCACGTGTGACGTGACACACAGCAGTATTACGGGGGGGACCATAGTAAATACTTGGTAGGACCTCCGGCACATACAAAAACCTATACCCTGGTATATCTACCTATTTTTACTAACAGTATTCGGTCCTATTTACTATGGCCCCCCGTTAAAGTAGGTGTATGTTGTACGGGGCGTTTCTTTTTCTCGTTTTCAAAACTTTCAAAAAAACAACTTTAGTAAAATTAAGAAAAAATGTCCCGCTTTTTGTTGGTCACTATATATGTATCAAATGTTTTACTGCTGTACTGGTTTGTTTTTTGTGTTGGTTCTGGTTCGTTCGTTTTGTCGCGTTTTTTTGTCTTGGAACGGTTGGCTTGAACGGCTTTTTTCTACGTAAACGCTTTTTGTTTCGATCTTTTTGTTTCGTTTCCTTTCGTTCTTGTTGGTGTTGTTTGTCTTGTTGCGACGCTCAACTCTCTTACTATCAACAACCTTTGCCAGGCGGGTTCACGGGCCGGGTTAAACCTCACGGGTCAGGTCGGGTCGGGTCGGGTACGTAACGGTGACCGGATCCGATCCGATCCGTGTGAAAAATTGGAAACCATCTGTTCCGACCCAACCCAACCCAATCCAACCCAACCCAACCTAATCCAACCCGTGATATGAAACAATATCCCTGACCCGAGCCACGGGTTGGGATCATGACCCGTGACGACCCCTGGTGTTTCCCCACTGCCTGCGGACAGGCCGCCCCGGCCCCAGTTCGGCGTACGCCTTGCGAATTCCACGAATGGTACACTTGTGGTATCTAAAACGGATTCAGAAAAAGTGTCTGTCTGTCTGTCTGTCTGTCTGTCTGTCTGTCTGTCCGCGTGAGGGTCGCTCTATGGTCGCCTTCGGAAAAATCGGTTACACCGGTCGTGCTGAACGTTACACGCCTCGACGACTCACCTGGTTGCGGACCAACCGTTGTTAGAGGCTGTGCAGGACCTGCACATCCATTACATAGTGTAGTGCAGATCCAAACCAGGAGAAACATGCCCGTGTGTATGTTCTCGTGCCGTACAACCAGTAGAGCGCGCGGATTATTCCTCTGGTCTTACGTCGGGCAAAAGAACGTGGGCTGAATCATATGTACAAGGTGGGGATCTATCTGCCTTGAAAGATCTAGATCATGAGCTGTAGATGGCCTGTACTACTCTGGACCAAAATATAAGACGGTTTATATGGAATATTTTACATGCGGTAAGGTCCCTATATTTCGGGTCAGAGTGGTAGCTGATCTGTCCGTCCTCGATGTCATCAAACACTACGGATCACTTTTTTATTTTATTTTCCTTCCAACTTCACCTTCCTTGTTCTCCCCCCCCCCCTCCTCCCCCTCCCTCCCCCCCCCCAATGAATAGCTGTTATCCTGGCTACGGATAAATGCCCGGCGTATGACGACAACTGGATAGAGTTCTACCGCACCGCAGAGTTTGTCGACAAGCAGGTGATGAACTGGTGTGTGCTTTTGGTTGTTGTTTTCGATTGACGACTGCGTTTTGTCTTTATTTGTGTCTTTGGTTGGTTAGGGTTGCGTTGTGTTGCCCTACGTCGTGTTGTGTTGTGTCGTCGTGTTTGGCCTTGCCTTGTCTTGCCTTGTCGTGCCTTGTCGTGCCTTCTATCGGTTCGATACGACTCTGCTCGATTCGATTCCCGTATGACTAGTTCGGATTGGAGCAGTTTTGGTTGCCCCAAGATCCCCGCGACACTTCGTCGCGACGCATTGGTACTAAAATGAACCAGCGTTTCCGCTTTCCGGGGTGTCACAGGACCGGAATGACCATTATCGTTTTTTTATTTCCTGTGAAATTGCTGCGATGTTCCCATTTTCCGCGATTAAGACCGGCTTGACTTTTTTTCGTGATATCTGCACATTTTTTTTATTTCTATAAGCCAACACAACTTTTGCACTCTCCATGATTATTCAAGAGCCCTCCATCAAATAAACATTTTTTGGCGTTTTTTTTTCGTCGATACCAACCAACGCAGCGGTTTCATTTTCGGTTTTCAAGACCCCCCGCAAGACCTCTTCACGTGATGCTCTTTGACTGAGCCGACGCAGCTTTCCGGTTCCCTTTTTCGGTGCACTGAAGACAGGAGTTGCCATTTCTTTATTTTCAGTGCTTGCTGTGTACGCGTGTTCCTCCTTTCAAGCGACGCACCGGTTCCGTTTTTGAAGAATGCAAGGCCGACGCAATCGGTTCTCGTAACACTTTGCTCTGCACCCGAAATTACGTTGCTGCTGCTCCTGTTCCGTCCTTGTACACAGGTACCGTGATACCTTTTGACTATTACGGGAGATCATAGTTAGTAGGACGTATGGAACAGATAAAACCTCTATATTTCCCTACTTTTACTGGCAATATTTGGTCCTATTAACTATGGTCCCTCGTAATATTGAACAAGCCGACGCAACTTTCCGTTTTCCGTTTTCGACGTAGTCAAGACCGGGATGCCCAGTTGTCATAGATCGACCGACGCAAACTGTTTCCCGTTTTTGGGGAGCAGGCGCCCCAGGCAGGTTTTCCCCTCTCGAGTGGTCGTGGTATGGAGGTACACGCCCAGGGGAATCGATCTCTCGGGTCGACACGGAATGAAGTGAAAAGACGTACCAGACCCTACTTTGCGACCGTCAACCTGTGTGTAATACCTGGTAGGACGATACCTGGTACTATTTAGGGAGGGGAGAGGGGGGGAGGGGGGGGGGTGGGGGGCTGGTGTCAGTTTTTTTTTTTTTCGATTTTCGATTTTGTCAAGACTGCCAGAATCATTTCTCGTGATGTTTGTGCACGTTGCTGGTGACTGAACCGATGCTATGCCGCGTCTGCTGCTCGTCCTGACGGTATCTGAAAACCGGTGTGTGGGGTGTGTGTGGGGGGGGGAGCAGACCGAGGCGGAGAACTTCATCACAGAGGTTTACCGAGCGTTCTCGGCTCAAAATCAGAGAACGTCGTCGCCTGAATGCTGGGACGAGGCTAAGGACTTCGAAGAGGTGATAACTCGGGCTTTGGTCTGTGGTGTGGCGTGTGGCGGTGGCCGTGGTGATGTTGGGTGCTAGTGGTGGTTGTGGTGGTGGTGGCGGTAGTCGGGGTGTCGTTGTTGTTGGCGGTGGTGGTGGGGGTGTTGTTGGTGATGGTGTTTTTTGTTGCTCTTCGGTTAATTGGTTGATCGTCGTGCGTGTTTGTTCGTTTTGTCTATTACGGGGGACCATAGTTAATACCAGGTAAGACCTATTGTATACATAAAAACCTATACCAGGGTATATTCAACCATTTTTACTTTCAATATTTGGTCCTACCTGGTAATAACTATGGTCCCCCGTAATAGTTGGTGGTGGTGGTACGTGCCAGTGGTTTGCTGGCTTGTCGATTCGTCGACTAGTTGGTTAGTTGGTTCACCCTTTCAGGGTTGCAGTCCCGTTCTGGGGACAAACCACCTGCCAGGTATGATTTGCGTGGTTTGTCCCCAGCCCCCAAAAACGGGACTACCGCAGTCTTGAGAGGGTCTACCATTAGTAGTTGCCTGGTAGTTTTTTGATTGGTTTGTTTGGTTACTCGATTGTTACAATTGATTTTGGTTGCTTGTATTTGCTTTGTTGGTCGTTTGGTTAACTTCTGGACGACTGATACGGCAGTAGAGCTCGCCACGTATTCGACACGAGACGAAGAGTCCTGGCAATACCCCATGAACACAAATGGCCGATTGGGTTGGGGTTAGTTTTTCTCGTGGTCGTCTATCGTAAGCATTGGACCTCAACCACGGCGTGGAAGTCCGCTCTGTCCCGACTTCGTTAGGAACGTTTCAATCGAATATTTCGACATTGCAAATATCCTTGTGTTCCGGAACAGATCTGTGGACCCCTTTTGGAACGGCCGTCCCGTGTTGGAGACAAAACGCTCGGGATTCTGAGTCGTTTGTCTCGTAAACCCTAGTAGAAACTGCAGTTCGGTGTTGGGGCCGAACCCCTCAGGGTGTCGGTGGGTTGTCTCGTTATCCCTTCAAGGACCGCAGTCCGGTTGTCGGGGTCAAGCCACTCGAATTCTAAGCAGTTTTTCCCCCAAGACAGGACTGCGCTTCTAAAGGAGGGTTGAGCGGTGATGTACCCTCGATTGGTGGGTGGGTTGGTTGGTTGAGTCGCGTGGTTGCGATTGGGTGATTGGTCAAAAAAAAAAATCTGATGGAAAGGCGGGTTGATTGATTCGTTTGGTTCGTCGATTGGTTGGTTGGTTGGTTGTTTTCATCGGTTCGCCCGGTTGTATTCTGAATACCTGGATTGCTCTATCCGGGGGAAGGAAACACGACAAACGTCGAAAACGACACCTCTCACCTCTAAAATGTCATATTGTACACGAACCAAGCATGTATGTACGGGTTGCTACGAGAATATATAAGCTTTTTTGTTTTTCGCTTAGTTTTTTTACTAGGCTTAGCACCCCCCCACCCCCCCCCCCCCTTGGGTTCCTAACATTGTATAGACTCGTTGTGGTGTTATCGTGCGTGTTCCGCTCGCTGGCTTGATTGGTACGTACTTGGCTGCTGCGTTTTGTGTACATACGAAGTATGCAGATTTTCACCGTTACGAACGCGCGGCGAGAAAAAACAGGGAAGTAAAAAACACTTGAATTTTGTGTGGTATGTCGGGTTGGTTGTTTAGCGTCTGACCGCTCGCTGGCTTGCTTTGTCATTTTTTTCTTCGCTGATGTTGGATCACGAGTACGGTCTCTGCTTGGCTCGCTGAAGTGGGGTTCGTTGACGTGTTGTCGTTGCTGTTGTTGTTGTTGTTGTTGTTGTTGTTGTTGTTGTTGTTGTTGTTGATGTTGCTGTTGTTGTCGTTGTTTTTATTTATCGTTCCTTTTTTGTTTGTTCCAACCCTGCGTCTGTTGCCGTCCGCGCCTCCCTCTTGACAATTTCCCCCCGTCAAAACCTCCAGCACAAGCTCGAGCTACACGCCCCGTACAATCTGTGGGACTGCGCCAATGTGCTCAGGGACGCTGGCGAGGTCCAGACGGTCAACCTTATCGACGAAGGCACTCCTCCGGCGGGCTTCACTGGCATCACTGGCGGGTACGTCTTGCGTAGAGACACGCTGTCCGTATGGTACCTGATGGTGGGGGTGGTGGTCGTTGTGTTGGTGGTCGTTGTGCTCGTGGCGTTACTGTTGTTGTTTGGTAATGCTGTCGGTGTGTGCGTGTTGGGATTTTGTTTGGTGAGGGTGGTGTTATTCGCGGGTGCTGTAGGCGTGTGTGAATGTTTTTTTCTGTCTCCACTTTCGTGTTGGTATTTCATTGACTGTATTGCGTTGTTGTATGTAACACAGCTGGCGTTACTGTTGTTCGTGGTGTTGCCGGTGGTTGTAGCTGCCGTTGTGACTGTTGTGGTGTTGGGGTGGTTTGTGAATGCTGTGACTCTTGTGGTGTCGGGCGGTTGCGACGTTCGTGATTGGGGCGGTGATTGGGGCTCGTGGCTGTTTTGTGGTGAGGATTGTGATCGGCGCTACTCTGTAGCACAGTCGCCTTCCGGCTCTCTCATCTGTTTGCTTTCTTTTTGTCTGTTTCGCCCTTGCAGTTTCGGCTGTTTCGGCTGTTTTGACTACCAGGGTGAAGATTTTGCCATTTTTTTCGCATGTGTTTGTTTCCTTTACTGGTTCCAGCGGCCATTGGACTGACCGTGATCTCCTCCCCCCCCCCCCCCCCTCCCGCTCCTCCCCTCGACAGGTTCGATTACTTGACGTACCTCGTTAAGTGGATTGAGGATAAGAAATACGAGCAAAGCGTCGTCGGGCGATACGTCGGCGGGCTCTACATCGCCGAGTGAGCATACTTGGTTGGATCCAACTCCTGTTCGTTGGTGGACTTCATTTGCTTTGCTTTGGTTGGTTTCGGCCTGGCTTTGGTTGGTGTTGGCTTGGCTTTTATTGACTTTGGCTGGCTTGGCTTGGCTGGATTGGTTTGGCTTGGCTTGGCTTGGCCTCTATTCTCCATTTAAACGACTGGACATATAGGAGAGTAGTATATAGTACCTGGTATCTCCTTTCCCGCGTTCATCTCAAGCTCGTTTGTTTTCTTTTAGTTTTTTTTTTTTTTTATCTCTCTACTTCGGGCTCCTCGCCCCCTCTCGATGTTTTTTTACTGGTTTCGTTTATTATCGTATACGAGGTACCAAGTATGTGATAACCTCGGGACTACAGTATCCCTCCCTTTGACTCTCCCCTCTTCGTTATTGTTTCATGTGATCCTTGGCTTTCTTTTCGCTGTTCTCCTTTTGTCTCTCTCACCTCTCGCTATTCTCTCTTGCCTCTTCTACTTTTTCACCGTACTGTTTGTCAAGATTTTTTGTTGTTGCAGGGGTAGAAATGTTTTCACCAACCAACCAAATATAACCCGAAAAAAAAACAACCGACAAACCAATCAGCTATTTAATCAAATCAACCAAAGAGAGAGATCGATCAGCCGACTACAGCGCGCAACCAACCAACAAACCAAATCAATCAACCGATCAATCAATCAACCAACCAACCAATCTGGTGCTCCGACTGTCTCGCATCTCCTTGCAGCATGAACCAGCGCATGTCGGAGGTGATCACTCATGTCAGAAGCGGGCGATCGCCAGATGTCGGAAGGCTCACGGGCATGCACGTGACACTGGGGCACTACCCGACCCTGAAGGGGATCGCCGGAGCTTTGGACATTGGCGGCCTTGAGGGCATTCCCGAGTGAGCCTTTTGTGATACGCTGCTTACATATTTTTTTGTTTCCTGTATTTTGGTTTTTGACATGGACTGGTCAATGTATCGGGCGAAAGCCCAAAAATAGGAAAATAGGCATACAGCTACGCACGCCTCTGGAGCCATTTATAGGTACACTGCATAATCCACTCGGGAAAGGTCCTCCCGGCTCTCCGTCTGATTGGCCAGCGCCCGATCGTGCCTGCTGTTGGGTGAAACGTTTGCAGTGTCACTTCTCGTGGCTGTTGCGTGAACAGTTTGCGGTTACACCTCTCCGTGGCTACTTGAGTTGGGCTTCACCAGGGTTTGTCTTGAGTTGTACACGTAAATAGCTCAAACGGCGTAAGTAGGTATAAGTGTTTTTGGCTTTTGCCCTGCTGCGTTCGTTGGTTCATACTGGTATATATTTTGTCCAACCTTGTCATTTAGGTAATATCCGTACTTGGTGCGGCTATGGGCGGGGCGATTACCCAGCCGGGTGATGTTGTGTTGCGTGTTTAGTTCACTGTCGGTGTCATCCATTGCCCCAGGGGCAATGCGACAGCGTGTAACGCCCCCGCTATTGAAGCGGAGGAGTACAGAGAAGGCGAGTTTTCCTCTTATCCGTTCATGCCCTTGTTTTGATGTTCGGCTTGACGTGTGGCGGCTTGACGTGTGGTTTTTCTAGTTTTTTTTTGTGGTTTGTATTGCCGATAGGTTTTGTCTTGGAAGCCGAGTTTTGTGTGTTTGACGCCAAGATTGTGTTGACGGGTGGCTTGTCTTGAGGTTGCAGTAGTTTGGTTTTGTCCTGACGAAGGCTACAGTCTGTAGTCTTGACTCTTTCGCTTTTCGTGCTGCTCTTGCTGCTGCCGCTCCTGCTGTTCGTTCCTTGCTCCTGCTCCTGCCGCCGCTTGTCCTGCCGCTGATGCGACTGTTGATTTTGCCGCTGCCGGTGTCGCTGTTATGGCTGTTGCCGCTGTTTCTTCTTGTGTTGCTGCTGTTGCTGTTGTCGCTCTCGGCACTTCGCTGCTGCCGGTCTTGCTGCTCTTGTTGCGACTGCTTCTTCTTGTGCTGCCGCTATTGCTACTGCTGCTGCTGCCGGTGTCGCTGTAATGGCTGTTGCCGCTGTTTCTTCTTGTGTTGCTGCTGTTGCTGTTGTCGCTCTCGCCACTTCGCTGCTGCCGGTCTTGCTGCTCTTGTTGCGACTGCTTCTTCTTGTGCTGCTGCTGCCGGTGCTGCTGCTGCTGCTTCCGCTTCTTCTGTGTGATGACAGCTACGCGGCGCACTTGACGTTCGAGCTCCTGCACGTGGCCGGCGCCGACACCGATGCGGGCGAAGACGATTTCGCCGTTCGCATCCTCTACCAAAACACGTGCGTCACGCATACATCCAGGGTGGGCGGGGGGGGGGGGGGGGGGGTGGGGGGTGTACTCGATATGAGAGATGTACTCGATCTCATGCTTGGCCGTAGTCGTATGACCATGGACCAGGGGGGGGAGGTACGAACTCATTTGTTGTTCGCCTTGGTGACTTGACCATCGACCACGCATGCCCGTCGAGACCACACCATTTTACCACTCCTGATAGAGAAACACCGACACCTGCAATGTTGGGCGCTCATAGCATTTTTTTTCCCGTACGTTACGTACCGGTAACACATTTTGCCTTAAGAGGGGGGGGGGGGTGAGGAGGCACTGGTTTCTCGGAATTTCGATCCTTTCCTTTTTTGCTAAACCCTTCGATATCTCGGGCAGGTCCTCGATTCCCGCTTATTGTTCCAAAACTTTGAAGGCAGATGCAGTCGTGATCTGTCTGATCTGGCTCATGTTGTGATAGGTGCGAGCATGGTAAGTTTTAGAAGTAACGCCGTAACGAGCTTGATTTTTATTTTCGGTGCCCACCGCTGTAACAGCAGTAGTATTTCGTATCGGATCGTATCATGGGATATCATATCATACCATATCATATCATACTTCGTTTTTTTTTTTTTTTTTTTTTCTTGTCGTCCAACAGATCGAGCTCGGACAACATGAAGTTCGTGTACATGAGCATCATCTTTGACGACGAGAACTCCCTCGGCTTGGACGGAGACCTCGCCACCCCCCGCGACCTGACGACCGGCATCATGGGCTGGAACCAGTGGTCTTACCTCATGGACCACCAGTTCGCCGGCGAACCCGCGTACTACCAAGAAGGGCAAGAGGAGTGGTGAGCGGAGGGGAGGGGAGGGGAGGGGGGGGGGGGGGTGAGGGGGGGAGAGGGGAGGGGAGGGGAGGGGAAGGGAGGGGAGGGAAAGGGTGGGGAGGTGGATGGGGGTGGGGCGGGTGCGGGGGGGGGGGGGGGGGAGATGTACTCTTGGTGATGGCCGTAGTCGTATGACCGTAGACCCTCGCATCCCTGCGATGCCGGGACGGAGCGCGTCGGTTCGGGTGCCGGGGGGGGGGGGGGGTGTTGTACTCGATGCATGGCAGTAGCTTTATGACCATATGTAGACCCTCGCGTCCCTACAATGCCGGGATCGGTTATCCGTCAGACGTGTGAGCAGTCGGGAGATGGGAAGGGTTGGGAGAGGGGAGGGGGCGGGAATGGGCGTCGGAGGGGGTGGAGGAGGCCAATGTTGTCGGAGTGGCGGAGGAGGCTGTGCTGGGGAGGTAGGAGGTTTTATGGCTTTTTTTTTGGGACGGGGTGGGGGGGGGGTGAGGGGAGGTGCCAGTAGTGCGAGAGGCTGTGTATGTCTGCCGTCTTAATGTGCGTACTGTTTGTTATGGTTTGTGGTGTGCAGGGGTAGAAACGTTTTCGCCAACCAACCAACTAATCCGAAAAAAACAACCGACAAACCAATCAGCGAATCACATCAACCAAGGGAGAGATCGGTCAGCCAACTGCAGTACGCGACCAACCAACAAACCAAATAGATCAACCGATCGATCAATCAACCAACCAATCTGGTGCTTCGACTGTCTCGCATCTAATCAATTAGCCCAACTCTATCAACCAACCAAGCGAAGCAACCAATCCATCAACTAACCAACCAATCAATCAATCAACCAATCAATCAACCAATCAGGTGCTTGGACTGTCTCGCCACGGAGTCCGACACATGCTTGGCCGTGGAGCTCCGCGCGATGACGCAGCTGTGGGAGGAGGCCGTCGGAGAGGTGCAGAGCGCGAACAACGCAAGGGAAGAGGTGGACGACGGGGTCGAGGGTGAGCATATCGCGATGGTGTTGTTGCCGGTGTTGGTGTTAGTGGCGTTGTTGGTATTGTTGATGGTGGGGGTGGTGGTAAAGGTAGTGATGGTGGTGGGGGTCATGGGGGTGGGGATGGCGTCGTTAGGGTTGGAAGCGGTGTCGGGAGCCCAGAGAAGTGGCGGTATTTGGTGTGCATGGGGGTGGTGTTTCATGCCGGCGCCAGGCTCGTCGTCGTCGAAAACAACAGCCGGCCTACTTTGGTGTCATCGAGGCTGGTCGGGGCTCCCACCACAGCAGCCTTCTGCGTACGTACTACTCGGCGTCCATGTGCGTGGTCGTCTTACGCGCAGAGCACCACTTTTGTCCTGGACTGCCCCCCTGATCCAGACTCTGTTCTTCTGGCCGGGGGGCTTGTTGCTCTTCCCGTACACCTTGGCAGGCACAGCGCGGTCGCTCCTGTACTGCCCCATCTCGCCGCAGTTGCGGTAGATGGCGGAACTGGGATCACGTGATGCGTCCGTATCGTAGCGCTTGTCGAACCATTTTACTACTGTTGTCCCGTTTTGGGGACACACCACTCGAATTCTACAGTAGGTAGTTTTGTCCCCAAAATGGGACTGCACTGCTCAAAGGGTTAAGAATCGGAATGGGTAGTTTGATTTTTTAGGAATTGCTTTCAAAATGCCTCTGCCAAGCCTTTCGACCGCCTCTTTCAATTTGTGTTTTCGTTATGTTTTTGTCGAGCTCCTCTTGAATCGCAACACCCCCTGTATGATGAGGCGAAATTGGAAACTCTTTTGTTTTCATTTGTGTGCTCGTTCCTTTGTTCTAGACTTGCAGCCCCCGACCTGGCCCATGCTGAACACGGAACACTGTAACATCGCGCCTCCCTTCCACTCCCCGATTAATCCACCCCCCCCTCCGGCGAAAGGAAATGCCTACACCGGAAATTAAATCAACTCATTGAAGCTGTCGTCCATATGCAAGTACGCCTCAAAAGCGGTTCTTAGTAGGATGCAGCTCACCCTTCATGCGACTCGCCAGACACCTCACGGCGCTTCGCGCTTGGTGCAAGCAATGTCTGCCTGGTCGGTGAAAACCCGACATGCTCCGTCCCGACACTGTAGGGATGCGAGGGTCTATGGTCATACGACTACGGCCATGCATGAGATCGAGTACATCTCTCCTATCGAGTACACCCCCCCCTCCGGTGAAAACCCGACATGCTCCGTACCGGCATTGTAGGGATGCGAGGGTCTTGGTCATACGGCCTCGGCCTTGCATGAGATCGAGTACATAAAACTACTTGGACATATCTCACTCTCTGAGCGTGCTCGGTTGGTACATCCCTGGCCTCTCAGAGCTCCCACTTCGAAATCGCCTCCTTTCATTTCTCGCCGGACCTTTCCTGCGGGTCTTTGTTTCCTCCATCTATTTTTTCGCTCCGTGCGCGTGCGTGTACTCGGAGCACTGCACCGCGGGAGATATCTCGTTTTGAGTACACCCCCCCGTCCAATATCTCCTGTGTGTGTTTTTTTTGTTTCGCTGTTGGCCCCCCTTGACCTGGCCCTGCTGAACACTAAACAAAAATTCTCCTTTCATCCCCGCCCACCTCCCTGTTCCCACCGCCTTCCGATATCTTGACGAAACCCTTGTATTTTATTGTATTATCTTTCTTTCCTTTTTTGTTCCTTTTTTTTTTTTTCTTGCTTTTGCTCTGTTTGCAGCGCCCCACCTCGCCCTGCTGAGCATCTTCGGCCTGATCTTGGGGATCGGAATCGGCGTTTGCATCAGGCCGTGCCTGGACAGGCGAAACGCGAGGGCGAAAGCTAGCAACAGCTCCATCGCAGGAAACCGAGGCTTGGAAGCGTGGAGCAGACCAAGGTAATGGGGACGGGGAACTGGAAAAAGGGGCAGAGGGGGGAGGTAGGGTTGGGGTGTGTACTCATTTTCGTGCGTGGCTGAAATCGTAAGCCGAATAGACCCTCGCATCCCTACCGTGTCGGCACGGAGATCGCCGGGTAGATCGCCGGGTTTTTCACCGGCGTAGAAAGTGTTTTGAGGTAGCAGGGGGGGGGGTGGGGTGTGAGGCATTCGGGGGAGCGCGGGGGGCGGGAGAGGGGCAGGGAGAACATGGACGAACTGATCTGTTCGTGAGATTTTGACTGGGTTTTGTCACTGTTTTGGAGGGGAGACGTTGACTGGAGGGGGGAGGAGGAAGATGGATGAGTGGGTGGGTGGATAGAACGGTCTTCAGGTGCTTTTGGTCGGGGATTTTTTTTCTGTTTTTGTGGGCGTTTTTTACCGGGGAGGTTTCGGAAGGATGAATGAGGGGGAGATGCAGGGGTTGTCAGTTTTGGTGCGGTTCGGTTTCCGTGTGAAACGTTTTGCCGAATGGGGGAGAATTTGGGGGGGGGTGGGGGGGGGGGTGTACCCGACAGGAGACATGCACTCTTATCTCATGCATGGCCGTAGTCGTATGGGGTGGGGAAGGGGGGGGTGATAGATACCTGGTGCGTATCATGGGGTGTTTAGCGTATGCTTGTTGGTTGTCCTCTGCGGGAACCATTCTTCAGAGGAGGGAGTTGCAGCGGTACATGAGTTCTTGTTTTTTTTTTTTTTTCTGTTCGGTTTTTAGTCATGCTCGGGCCAAGTCAGGGTTTCTGGGTGCGCGAGAGGGCGGGGCTGTATGAGTCAACGTCTCGGCATCTGTTTGGCCCCCCGATGTTGGTTGTGTTTTATGCCGAGGGCCGCAAGGGTGGCTATTGGGACGTTTTGGCACGTGTTTTTCCAATTTTGCATTTGTTTTGATCCCGTCACCATGTTTTTCACGACTTTTCTTGTTTTGAAAAAAAAAATAATCCCACCTATTCTTTCTTGTTTCGTATATGTTCGGCGTTCATGTTTTTGCGGCGAGATAGCGTTCAAAGCCTCGCCACGCACACAACACACTCGTTTTTTTTTTCGGTTTTTGGGAAGAGAAACGTTCGCGACCTTTTTTACCAGGGTTGATTTTCGGTCCCTGGCATATGCTTCTGAAGGGGTGTGGGGGTGGATCTGGGGGGGGGTAGAGGACAGTAGGTCTCTGCCTTATTTAATGGTGTCGCTTTTTTTTGTTTTTTTTTTTCGGCTGGATATGTGAGGCGAGGAATGGAACCGTAGGTTGATTGTTTTTTATTCGAATATTTTTGGGACGGGAATGGGGGAGGGGGGGGGTGGGGTGACGGCGGCGGCCGGGGCATATGCACACGCCCGTCTTTCGACAGTTTCGGTTCGATTTTCTGCGGTTGAAAAGGCGTTTTGAGGGGGGGGAGATGTTTGTGTGTCAGTGGCAAAAATATGAGTGCTCTGGATGCTTGGAAGGTTTGTTTTGGGGTGGGGCGGGGGGGGGGGGTGAGGTCGAACTCCCGTTGGGGTTGGCTATGCTCTCAGTTTTTCCCGATTGCGGCTGGATTTGCCGCGTTTTTATCGGTATTCGTTCACGGGGCTTGACCATGAGTATAAATCACCCTAATAGCACTGAACTCCCGTTGGGTGGCTAAAACACTTGAAAATAGAGTTGGATACATTCTTGTGCGCACCTGCAGGGTTCAAGGGGCAAGGGGTGCCCCGGCGAGGGTAGGATACCACACACGCAGATCGTATGCACGTGGTCGAGAAACGGTGGACGTATGTATGTGATGTCTTACACGCAGGAGGCCTCCCTCCGCCGGCATTTTTTCTGAGCTGAGAGAGTGCATACGCCGAGCGATGCACTTGGCGTCTACAAAAAAAAAAAGGTCTCGACGGTTTATTCTCATTCCCACCACTTTCGGCGCGTTTGCGTGTGCCCCCCCCCCCCCCTCCCCCCCCCCCCCGTTAGCTATGGCATGAGTTTGGAGGAAATCGGCCTGAAAATGTTGTCGTCATTCCTCCGTGTGTTGTACGGTGGTTCGGTCAGGTTCTATTCGGCGAGGGGCATTGTTTTACCGCATGAAGCAATTCATCAGCCGATCGGCTACGTACGCAGTCGCTTGAGCGTACGGCGCACAGCACGCTGATGGGGCCTTTGTTTCACGCGTATGTTCTTGCACACACAGTTAACTTTTTTTTTTCGTGTGTTGTATGTCTTGCACGGTTGTTGCTCGCATTGATTTGATACCCTGGGCGGTCATCAGCCGTTTTTCAGTTTTTTTCAAACTCTTTTTAGAACGTTTTGTTCCGATTTTTTCTTGTCTTTTTTGTTCCGTATTTTGCGGCGGGACTTACCCCGGGGGTGTCTCTTTGCGGCGGAATTATTTGCGTTTGAGCCGCACCACACACAACACGCACACACGCATGTATCGTCGTAATTTTGTAAATTGTACCACGCACGACCAGTTGCCACAAGCTACGGGTGGAATCGACGACTACCACTGACCAATTTTATGGATGAGCTCTTGGCTAACTTTTTTTTTTCTTGGAAGAAATGCCGCACACGGCACGGCATGGTGGCTGGACGGTCAACCTTAAGGGAGGGCGCAGACATCCAGTGGGCGCTGCTGACGTCCAGCAAGGTTTCTCCGCGAACAGTTGTAATTCCTCCGATCGACCTGCTGTATGTAAACGTTTGTTCCGAAACGAAGGAAATAATCGCGGGGAGTTTCTTGTTCGGGCTCCTCAGGTGTAATTTGTTCTTTTGCGGTACCTGTTTTTTGTTTTTTTTTATCGTTTTTTTTTTTTTGTTTGTTTTCTTCGTCTCCTTTTTTTTTTTTCTTCTTTTTTTGTTCTGTTTGTATGTTTTGTTTGTTTGTATGTTTTGTTTGTGTGTGTGTTTGCTTGCATTGTTTATTTTTTCTCCCCGATTGTGTTGCTGTTGGGTTGGTGGTGGTAGTGGTGATGTTGGCATCGGTGGTGTTGATGTTGGTGCTGGTGTTGTTGGTGTTGGTGTTATGTTCGGTCCTGCTCGTTGTCCTAACCATGGTTGGTCTCACCCCAACCCATCGACACAATCTACGGTAGCAGTCCCTCGTCATACGGAATGGAGAATTTCCGCAATCGCTGTGGTGTTGGGTTTGTAGTGGTCGGGAGGCGGATAGAGGGGCGCGGTCTGTCTCTGGGCGTATAGGCTACCAGTGCTCCGTTGTATACGCTAGTTGTGCGGGACTGCGGACGCCGCTACTTCGTCTGCGTTTTTATCCGCCAGTAGGCATTTTTGTTCCTGTTCTGCCAGATTGCTTCTACAGTAGAACGCACGCGTTCGTTTGCGGTAAGCTGGAGGTATGGGTTGGTATGGTCGATACTCCACCTGAAAGTCGGCGAGCTGCTGGAGCGATAAAGTTAACGTGGTGATGCTGTCACACACACCCCTGTCGCGTGTCTGGTACAGACTCGAGCTGTCCGTTCTCGCTCGCGGTGATTGCCTGGTTCAGGTCACGTCATCGATGAACTCCGATCGTGCCACCGTCCGTCCAAACGTGAGCGGACAGGCCCACCTCTCCCCTCCCTGTCGTTGGCTCCGACACATGAAAAGAACAACCCCCCCCCCCGATTTGTTCCTCTGTCGAAAGACGGACGCAAACCAGATTAACAGGCGAAAAAATATATTAAATGGAGCATTCCCGTGCGCCCCCCCGCCCCCCGCCCCCATCTTGTCTTCTCTTATCTTCCCGTCTCCCTCCCCTCCCGTCTCCCTCCCCTCCCATCTCCCCCCCCCCCTTATCCCCTCCCCTCCCGCCCTTATCCCCTATCCCCTCCGCTCCCCTCACCTCTTTACGTAACGCCTTCCTCTACCGTACCTCAGCCGCAACAACGGGGGAAGCTTCCGCTTGGGGTCTAAAAATGTCCCCACCCGGCATATGGGGGGGGGCGTCAACGGTAGTGCCCGGGCCATGGCGGTGCGGACCTCGGATGACTACGATGATGAGGTCGGGGGTGTGGGGGGCTCGGGCAGCCCCGGCAGTGGCAGCGGCAGCGGTGGGTCTGACCTGGAAGAAGACATCGCTGCCTCGAGGTGAGAATGAGAGTGGTGGAGGGGTAGGGGGCTGGGGGGGTGGGGTGGAAGGGGGGGGGGGGGGCAGGGCTGGAAAGGAGGAAAACATGAGGGAGGGCGGTTGGTGGGGGGAGGGGGGAGATGACTAGGATTGGGGGGGGGGTGGATAACAAGGATGGGGAGGGAGGAGGGGTGGGCGAGGGGGGCAGGGTTGGGAAGGAGGAAAACATGAGGGGGCTCGGTTGGGCGGGGGGGGGGGGGGGGGGGGGGGGGGGTGACTAGGATTGGGGGGGGTGGGGGGGGGGGGGGGAGGGGGGTGGCTAACAAGGATGAGGGAGGTAGGGAGGGGGGGTGGACGACGGGGGCGCTGCCGGGGGGGGGGGGTGGTATGGGGAAGGAAGAGGGGAGGGGGGGGGGGGAAGGAGGAAGATTGGTGGAAAGATAATTGCCTTTGTGCTTTTTTACCATATTTATTTTCTGACGGTTTGATTGTTCTGTCCCACCTGGCGCAACATCAGTAAATCCCTCGTGTAGGGAACGTGACGATGAAGTATGTGTAAATATGGTTACCGTGCGGTTACCGTGCGGTTACCGTGCAGTTACCGTGAGGTTACCGTGCGGTTACCGTGCAGTTACCGTGCAGTTACCGTGAGGTTACCGTGCGGTTACTGTGTAGTTACCGTGCGGTTACCGTGTGGTTACCGTGTGGTTACCGTGCGGTTACCGTGCGGTTACCGTGCTGTTACCGTGCGGTAGTTACCGTGCTGTTATCGTGCGGTTACCGTGTGGTTACCGTGCGGTTACCGTGCGGTTACCGTGCGGTTACCGTGCAGTTACCGTGTGGTTACCGTGTGGTACCGTGCGGTTAACGTGCGGTTACCGTGCGGTAGTTACCGTGCTGTTATCGTGCGGTTACCGTGCGGTTACCGTGCGGTTACCGTGCGGTTACCGTGCGGTTACCGTGCGGTTACCGTGTGGTTACCGTGTGGTACCGTGCGGTTACCGTGCGGTAGTTACCGTGCGGTTACCGTGTGGTTACCGTGCGGTTACCGTGCGGTTACCGTGTGGTTACCGTGTGGTACCATGCGGTTAACGTGCGGTTACTGAGGGTTTTTCTACTTGTGACCGCCGTGCGATTTCCGCGTGGCCACCGTGTTGTTCCCGCGTAATTTTCCTGCGGTTGCCGTCTGGGTTCCCGTCGCGATGACATCGTGGTTTCCGCGTGATCACGGGTGCAGTTGCGGCGTGATTTACTATTGTCATCGCCGCGCCGCAGCCTCGTGATTGGGAGAGCTCTCGCCGCCCCCTGTTTGGTTTTCACGGGTGAGGCCAGCCAGCACGGACGCTTCGGAGCGTCGCCACGCGTGCCGTGCGTCACACGTCCTTTTACAGCCCAGCCCTCTCCGGATTTCAAGAGCGGGGGCAAAGTTGATGATAAGAATGATGCGGCTGTTGCAGCCACAGCCGCTGCGTGATCGGGGGATGGTGCAATGGTTGGGGTGCGGAGTTGCAGTGCCACAAGTCGCACGGCATGGAGGGCAGCATGGGTCCTGTCTGTGCTCCTGGGCCCTCACGCTGTGCTCGTAGACGGTTTGTTACATAAAACAGCACAAAATATCGTTGTTTTGGTTGCTACAAAGCTTGTGAGGACGGAAGGTTGAGGATTGCCAACTCTTTTTCGTGTTCACGTACCCCTCTCCTCCGCTTTTACCTGCCTTGCACCCCCTCCCCCCCCCCCCCCCCCCCCCCCCCGCCCCGCCCCCGCCCTCGCCCCCTTCCACGCTTTTGTTACAGTAGTATCACAATCACAAGTTTATTTGAAAACAGGTAAAATACACCTCGACTATTTAAATGAATTTTTCCCTCGAACCTCGCTGCGTGTGATACTCCGATCGCGGGTAAATACTGGCACCTGGTACACCGCCTTTCACATGTGATATTTGATATATTTTGTCTTTTTGACACCCATCGAACGGCTCCATACCCGGTGCTTCCCCCCCCCCCCCCCCCCCCCCCCCCCCCCCCCAGCCTCTCTCCCCCCTTGATTTATGTGTTCGTGCGTGCGTGTGTGCGTGTGTTTTTCTTGTTGCCAATTTTGTTCCCGCCCCCCGCCCCCCCCCCCCCCTCCCCTCGCTTTCGTTTCTCTCAGAATTCCTGCGTTTGCGCCGACTTCTGCGCTGGGAGAGCCGGTGCCCTTCCCCCCACAGGTACGTCGGGGTTGGACCCCCGCTTGACCAGAGTCGTGCGGTAATTTGCCCCTCCATGGTGCCCCGATTGATTACGGCCGGCTGCCCGCTATATATATATATATATATTTATATTAGATATAGTGCCTGTGACATCCATCGCCACAGAAGGGATTGATATTGCCCAGAGTGGTGCATGGTGTGCGGGGTATATGGTGCCGGTTGCCGCTATTCAGAGGGCGCCTGTGTTCGGTTGGCTGGCGCATATCTACCGGCACTACGGAGGTTACCGGCTCTACTGCATAGACATACCTATATCCGTTGAAAACCGCTTCGTTGCCACGATGTGGTTGTCTGCTGCGTGCCATATATCCGTTGAGAACCGCTTCGTTGCCACGATGTGGTTGTCTACTGCGTGCCATATATCCGTTGAAAACCGCTTCATTGCCACGATGTGGTTGTCTACTGCGTGCCATATATCCGTTGAATACCGCTTCGTTGCCACGATGTGGTTGTCGGCGTGCTGACTGTCGACGAAATATTACAACCCGTCCGTGCCCGGTGCTGGTGATGACGACTTGGCGACATCGTAGGACTCGAGGGTACGGTTGGTCGGGCTGGACGTGTCCGAGCCAAAGCTATTGTTTTTACTACTCGAGTTTAGGGATCGAGAACACAAATGGTTTTGGTAGTTGTTGCTCGGCTTTCCTGAACGAGGGCGGTTTGTAACGGCTCTTTGTTTGGCTGCGCAGGACTGGAGAAAATGGTGTGGTAGTGGTCGATGCGTCCAAAACGAACACCGCGGTAGTGTTTCATGGCTTCACTTTTGCGGGAGGGGCCGTAGTAAATTAGGACCAAATGTTGTCGGTAAAAATGGGTAAATGTATACCCTGGTAGGTTTTTTGTCTGTACCGTAGGTCCTATTTACTATGGTCCCCCGTGGTAGGGCGATGGAAGACGAGGACGGCTGGTGGTGCTTGATGTGTCTCGATGAGGCGTACCATTCAATGCGTTGGCTTGGGTTCGAGGTATGAACAAACGGGTTGATCGTGCTCGACCGTGCCTGTGCATAAGCGGTGATCACGGCTTCTTTGGCTATATATATGGGGTTCGAGAAGTTTGGTTGATATTTTTGGTGGTCGATGTGTCTGAACCCGTTGTGTTTGACGTTGGCTATGGGTTTCGAGAAAATGGTTGATATCGGTGGATGGATCGTATCCAGTAGGGTTTGATGAATTTGGTTTCGTTCGAGGAAAATGTTGGTCGTGCTCGGTGATTTTTATGACTTGTGGTCCGAGAAAAGCGTTGATACCGATCGATACCTGGTAGGTATGAACTCATAGTGTGTATTACTGTTGCGCGCGCAAACTCCCCACCGACAGCTCTTCATACCGAGAACATTCGCAGAAATTTCCTAGGCAGTCGGGGTAAGGTTTCATCTGTTTATGATATACTTCGGTTATACTCCAAAGTAACGGTTAACCCCTTTTGGGGGTGCAGTCCCGTTTTGGGGACAAACTACTTGAAATTTGAGTGGTTTGTCCCCCCACACGGGATTGCGGTTCTAAAAGGGTTAAACGGTCGAGAATATGTTCCAACCATTTGGTCGAGATGAAGCTGGTCCAAGCCGTGAAGCCTGGCTCGTTCGCAATGCCCTCTTTGCTCTTCCGGATTATTTTGTCCCCCCCCCCCCCCCCCCCCCCCCCCCATTTTTGGTTTTAGCCTCGAGACATGTTGTTGACCTACTAAGTGAAAGTGTCCTTGATAGCCCGAGGACTGGGAGTAGAGATTCGTAAAATATACCCCCCCCCCCCAAGCGGTTCTTCGTAGGATGCAGCTCGCCCTTCATCCGACTCGCCAGACACCTCACGGCGCTTCGCGCTTGGTGCAAGCAATGTCGGCCTGGTCGGGTGAAAACCCGACATGCTCCGTCCCGGCGTTGTAGGGATGCGAGGGTCTATGGTCATACGAATACGGCCATGCATGAGATCGAGTACATCTCTCCTATCGAGTACCCCCCCCCCCCCCCCCCCACATAGAAACGAAGGATTGCAATCGAAAACCTCTAAAAAAAGTTTGGAACCCAGTAGCACTATGACGGGTGGCCGTGGTAACCAGGGCCCATCATACATGCTAAAACCTACTGTGCATATATTACGTACCTGTTGGTTTACAGTATTTTTTACGAAGCATGGTTGTCCTGATTACTGTGTTCACCCGCAATAACAAGAAACATGCCCTCGCCGGTGCAACACAAAAAATCAAATAGGGACCGCGTCGGTAAAACTCTGCGATTCTTTCTTTCTGTTCCCTTCCCCGCCCGCCCGCCCGCTCGCTCGCTCGCCCTTCTTTGTTTCAGGCGCCAACCGTCGGGCATGATTTCGGGCGTGGATTCGAGCATGATGTCGGGAATCGACGCCACCGAGGATACGGGGGGACAACGCCAGTGAGTTAATCGATTACCGTTAGACCCAAGCTATGCCCCTAAAGGCCCGGCCCCGGCCCCGGCCGGGCTCGGGTCGCGAAGCGGAGCAGGGCGCGAAGGCTTTTTGCCTGCGGGAGAGGCGGGGAGGGGAGGCGAGGCGAAAGGAGGGGTGGGGTTTGCTGCGGGAAGGGGGCACTGGCAAAAGGGGCCCAAGAGGGGTGTGGCCGCGGCTTTGGGCTTGGTACAGTAGGTATAGCGCGGGATGTTCGTTGAGAGACGGTTGCGGGGTGGAGGGTGGTTTGAGACGGGGGAGGGGAGGGAGGGAGGGACGGGGGGGGGGGGGGGGGGGGGGAGGGACGGGGGGGGGGGGGGGGGGGGGGAGGGCACGCGCCGGGTTCCGAGGAGGGCAAGAGGCGTGTTTGTTTTACGCCCGTAGAAGTATGGGCGAGTGGATCGGGCGGTGGAGACGGGGTTGTGGTACGGGCCCGGCTTTTCTTTCGGGCATTGGTGGTGGTGGTGGTGGTGGTGGTGGTGGTGATGGTTGCCAACGAGGGACACGACTGGAGGGCGCAGAAAGAAGCCAGATATCCAGGAGCGACCGCCGTGTGTGCTTTGCTGCCATCGGTTTTTTTT